>CATNWA010002988.1:0-20264 GCA_951230385.1 Staurois parvus
TTTGATCCCTGGCTTGTGACCCCGACTATTCTCTGCCTGACCCCCTGTACCTACCTGCCCGTTAGTTGCTGTACCGGCTCGTGACCTGACTACTCTCTGCCTGCTCCTCCTGTTCCTACCTGCCCGATTGTTATTGACCCGGCCTGCCTGACTTCGCTTGCATTGTATGTATTGTTATCTGTGGATGGTTTGGTTCGTTTGCACTGTGTTTATGTTTAGTATTGCACTGTGTTTATGTATTGTTAGTGTTAATAAATTATATTGTTTATAACATATCTGAAGCCTGCGTTTCCCTGCGTCAGTTCACATACCTCTGGTCATACCCGGAGCCCTGACACTATATCATTATATTGGGAACTTATTCCAAATTATTACACATTATTATTATAAAATTATAAAACATTCCAAATTATTTGAGATATAAGGGTGAAAATGTTTAACATTTAAAAATAGAATGTATGACATTCATTAGTAAATGCATTAGTTGTCTGATCATTTTGGAGAAACAGCAAAAAAAAAAACAAAATTATAATATAGATGCACTAATTATATTATTCTAAGTATTCTCTTTTGCTAACACAAAAACGCCAATGCAACAATGCCCGTGCTTGTGCGCCATCTAGCGAATTTATCCGGTATTGCACCTTAACCGTTTCAATACCTTGCAATTTTACACCTTCCTGCCCAGGCCATTTTTCAGGTTTCAGCGCTCTCACACTTTGAATGACAATTGCGCGGTCATACAACATTGTACCCAAACTAAAATTTTATCATTTTCTTCACACAACTAGAGCTTTCTTTTGGTGGTATTTAATCACCGCTGGGGTTTTTATTTTTTGCTAAATTAACAAAAAAAGACCAAAAATTTTGAAAAAAAAACACATTTTTCTTTGTTTCTGTTATAAAAGTTTACAAATAAATAATTGTTCTTCATAAATTTAGGCCGAGAGATGTATTCTGCTACATGTCTTTGGTGACAATAACCCAAATTAGGATGTATTTTTTAGTTTGTAGGAAAGTTATAGAGTTCACAAACTATGGTATAGATCTGAAAATTGATCAATCCTGAAGTACTGACAGCCAATCTAATTTCTTGAGGTCCAAGAATGTCAGAATAGTACAGATATCCCCCAAATGACCCCTTTTTGCAGAGTAGACAGTCCGACGTACTTCATAAGAGGCATGGCGAGTTTTTTGAAGTTGTATTTTTTTGTCATAATTTTTCGGAAAATGAAAAACTTAAACAAATTATTTTCACTATTTTTTTTTTTACATACTGTCACCAGTGCAGTACAGCATCATCATATAACTGGCATGGCGGTGAACAGCGACACTGACTGGTGACAGTATGAAAAAAATATATATATATTTTTTTTTTTATTATTATTTTTTTTTTATTATATTTAATTTTTTATTACATTTTTTTTTATTTTTTTTAAGATTTTTTTTTCATATTTTACTATGACCAAAATAGTACAATGTTACCATAGTAACACTGTACTACTTTGGGGAAGTGATCAGTATTTTTTTTTTTTTTACACAATTTGCTTATAGCAAAGAATTACTTTGCTATAAGCAAGCATTTACCTGAATGAAATCGATTCATTCAGCGTTTTTTTTTTTTTTTTTTTTTTTGTGCTTAGCTGTGATTTGGTCACAGCTAATCACATGACATGTGCATGTGATTAGCTGTGACCATTCACAGCTAGGCACTAGTATACAATGGATGGCATCATGAATGAAGCCATCCATTGTATACAACTGTCATGTGACCTGCTGTGATTGGTCACAGCAGGTCACATGGTACCCCCGGCAACGGGAGCCGATACTCGGATCTGTCATCGGCCGTGTCCGAGGTGCACGGCCGGTGACAGATCGCACTGCTGCGTCGCTCTGCAACCGCGCAAACCGCGCATGTGCTGGAGCATGCCAAATGGCGTGCACCCGGAATACAGGAGCACATTTCAAGCCGCCAAACGGCCATTGGCCGGGCGGCTAATGGTTAATATGTGCCAGACGCAATTCCACATTAACTAATAGCAAAGTAGACGTTCGTCTATGGAATTGCTAGACGCCGCTCAGACGACTGACAGGTCTTGATTGATTGAACTGAGTCTGCCTGAATGGTCAGAGTCTGATAGTAGACTCAAGTCTTAGTGAATCAGGGCCACAGTGACAACACATCAAGTTTCACAGTTAATGTTTCCAATATTAATCCGAGTTCTTTAAACACATGTTACAAATGCACATGCAATATTTAGCAACATCATACATATTAGTAAAAAACATAACAAAATCGGCATGTCTACATTTTTAAACTGTCAAGCTTGTAAAACATTTACCTGTTCTCTATGATTCTCAATGACTTCATAGCAATCTGGTATCTCAGGAGAAGTGTTATGTATCCATGTACAACACTCATAATCATCAGCAGATTCACACAACTTGGTCATAAATTCAACATTAAAGAAGCACCTGTAGTTATTAGAGATGAGCGAATTTCTCAAAAATTCGATTCGGCTGATTCGGCGAATTCCAGTGTGAAATTCGATTCGATGCGAATTTCTTCGCTACGAAGATGACTTATAAAAAGGGTTTCTAGGCTTCAGAGAGCCTTTAAATTAGTGCAGAACACTGTACCTTTAATTTAAATGCCCTTGGAGATGAGGAAAGAGAAGGAGAAGGAGAAGGAGAAGGATGAGAAGAAGGAGAAGGAGAAGGATGAGAAGAAGGAGAAGGAGAAGGATGAGAAGAAGGAGAAGGAGAAGGATGAGAAGAAGGAGAAGGAGAAGGATGAGAAGAAGGAGAAGGAGAAGGATGAGAAGAAGGAGAAGGAGAAGGATGAGGAGAAGGAGAAGGATGAGAAGAAGGAGAAGGATGAGAAGAAGGAGAAGGAGAAGGATGAGAAGAAGGAGAAGGATGAGAAGAAGGAGAAGGAGAAGGATGAGAAGATGGAGAAGGAGAAGGATGAGAAGAAGGAGAAGGAGAAGGATGAGAAGAAGGAGAAGGAGAAGGATGAGAAGATGGAGAAGGAGAAGGATGAGAAGAAGGAGAAGGAGAAGGATGAGAAGAAGGAGAAGGAGAAGGATGAGAAGAAGGAGAAGGAGAAGGATGAGAAGAAGGAGAAGGATGAGAAGAAGGAGAAGGAGAAGGATGAGAAGAAGGAGAAGGAGAAGGATGAGAAGAAGGAGAAGGAGAAGGATGAGAAGAAGGAGAAGGATGAGAAGAAGGAGAAGGAGAAGGATGAGAAGAAGGAGAAGGATGAGAAGAAGAAGGAGAAGGATGAGAAAAGGATGAGAAGAAGGATGAGAAGAAGGATGAGAAGAAGGAGAAGGATGAGAAGAAGGACAGTTCTGTGACAGTTTCTGTCTATTTCTGACAGTTCTGGGACATTCACTCCATACAGCTGTTTCAACCGCTGTATGGAGGGAATGTCATGGAACTGTCAGAGTCCCAGAACTGTCATTAATAGTCTATTTCTGACAGTTCCATGACATTCCCTCCATACAGCGGTTGAAACAGCTGTATGGAGTGATTGTCCCAGAACTGTCAGAAATAGTCTATTTCTGACAGTTCTGGGACATTCACTCCATACAGCTGTTTCAACCGCTGTATGGAGGGAATGTCATGGAACTGTCAGAGTCCCAGAACTGTCATTAATAGTCTATTTCTGACAGTTCCATGACATTCCCTCCATACAGCGGTTGAAACAGCTGTATGGAGTGAATGTCCCAGAACTGTCAGAAATAGACTATTTATGACAGTTCTGGGACATTCACTCCATACAGCGGTTGAAACATTGTATCTATTTTTTTCCATAAATGACATTCTGTGAGGATGAGGATGAAGAAGAAGAAGTAGGATGAAAATAAGATTAATTCCAAGCCGGCAAAAAGTGTATCTGCAGCGCTCCTCTAAGTGTATTTGCAGAATGTCATTTATGGAAAAAAATAGATACAATGTTTCAACCGCTGTATGGAAGGACAGTCCCAGAACTGTCAGAAATAGTCTATTTCTGACAGTTCTGGACATTCACTCCATACAGCTGTTTTCAAACCGCTGTATGGAGGGAATGTCATGGAACTGTCAGAAATAGACTATTAATGACAGTTCTGGGACTGTCCTTCCATACAGCGGTTGAAACATTGTATGTATTTGTTTCCATAAATGGATCCATTTATGGAAACAAATACATACAATGTTTCAACCGCTGTAATGGAAGGACAGTCCCAGAACTGTCATTAATAGTCTATTTCTGACAGTTCCATGACATTCCCTCCATACAGCGGTTGAAACAGCTGTATGGAGTGAATGTCCCAGAACTGTCAGAAATAGACTATTTCTGACAGTTCTGGGACAATCACTCCATACAGCTGTTTCAACCGCTGTATGGAGGGAATGTCATGGAACTGTCAGAAATAGACTATTAATGACAGTTCTGGGACTGTCCTTCCATACAGCGGTTGAAACATTGTATGTATTTGTTTCCATAAATGGATCCATTTATGGAAACAAATACATACAATGTTTCAACCGCTGTATGGAAGGACAGTCCCAGAAACTGTCATAAATAGTCTATTTCTGACAGTTCTGGACATTCACTCCATACAGCTGTTTCAACCGCTGTATGGAGGGAATGTCATAGAACTGTCAGAAATAGACTATTTAATGACAGTTCTGGGACTGTCCTTCCATACAGCGGTTGAAACATTGTATCTATTTGTTTTCCATAAATGGATCCATTTATGGAAACAAATAGATACAATGTTTCAACCGCTGTATGGAAGGACAGTCCCAAACTGTCATTAATAGTCTATTTTCTGAAACAGCTGTATGGAGTGAATTGTCCCAGAACTGTCAGAGAAATAGACTATTTCTGACAGTTCTGGGACTGTCCTTCCATACAGCGGTTGAAACATTGTATCTATTTTTTTTCCCATAAATGACATTCTGCAAATACACTTAGAGGAGCGCTGCAGATACACTTTTTTGCCGGCTTGGAATTAATCTTTATTTTTCATCCTACTTCTTCTTCTTCATCCTCATCCTCATAAGAAGAAGAAAAAGAAGAAGTAGGATGAAAATAAGAATAATTCCAAGCCAGCGTCAAAAAGTGTATCTGCAGCGCTCCTCTAAGTGTATCTGCAGAATGTCATTTATGGAAAAAAATAGATACAATGTTTCAACCGCTGTATGGAGTGAATGTCCCAGAACTGTCAGAAATAGTCTATTTCTGACAGTTCTGGGACATTCACTCCATACAGCTGTTTTCAACCGCTGTATGGAGGGAATGTCATAGAACTGTCAGAAATAGACTATTAATGACAGTTCTGGGACTGTCCTTCCATACAGCGGTTGAAACATTGTATCTATTTGTTTCCATAAATGGATCCATTTATGGAAACAAATAGAATACAATGTTTTCATCAACCGCTGTATGGAAGGACAGTCCCAGAACTGTCATTAATAGTCTATTTCTGACAGTTTCTATGACATTCCCTCCATACAGCGTTTTGAACAGCTGTATAGAGTGAATGTCCCAGAACTGTCAGAAATAGACTATTTATGACAGTTCTGGGACTGTCCTTCCATACAGCGGTTGAAACATTGTATCTATTTTTTTCCATAAATGACATTCTGCAAATAACACTTAGAGGAGCGCTGCAGATACACTTTTTGCCGGCTTGGAATTAATCTTATTTTCATCCTACTTCTTCTTCTTCATCCTCATCCTCATAGAAGAAAAAGCAGAAGTAGAGGATGAAAATAAGAATAATTCCAAGCCGGCAAAAAGTGTATCTGCAGCGCTCCTCTAAGTGTATCTGCAGAATGTCATTTATGGAAACAAATAGATACAATGTTTCAACCGCTGTATGGAAGGACAGTCCCAGAACTGTCATTAATAGTCTATTTCTGACAGTTCTATGACATTCCCTCCATACAGCGGTTGAAACAGCTGTATGGAGTGAATGTCCCAGAACTGTCAGAAATAGACTATTTCTGACAGTTCTGGGACATTCCCTCCATACAGCGGTTTCCGGCAAAAAGTGTATGTCAGAGTTCCTCTATTCTGCAGATACACTTAGAGAGGAGCTCTGCAGATACACTTTTTGCCGGCTTGGAATTATTCTTATTTTCATCCTACTTCTTCTTCTTCTTCTTCTTCTTCTTCTTCTCCTCATCCTCATCCTCTCCTCTTCTTTCTGAGGATGAGGATGAGGATGAAGAAGAAGAAGAAGAAGAAGTAGGATGAAAATAAGATTAATTCCAACCGGCAAAAAGTGTATGTGCAGAGCTCCTCTAAGTGTATCTGCAGAATAGAGGAACTCTGCACATACACTTTTTGCCGGCTTGCAATTATTCTTATTTTCATCCTACTTCTTCTTCTTCTTCATCCTCTTCTTCTTCTTCTGAGGATGAGGATAAAGAAGAAGAAGAGAAGAAGAAGAAGAAGTAGGATGAAAATAAGATTAATTCCAAACAGGCAAAAAGTGTATGTGCAGAGCTCCTCTAAGTGTATCTGCAGAATAGAGGAACTCTGCACATACACTTTTTGCCGGCTTGGAATTATTCTTATTTTCATCCTACTGCTTCTTCTTCTTCTTCATCCTCATCCTCATCCTCAGAAGAAGAGGATGAGGATGAGGATGAAGAAGAAGAAGAAGAAGTAGGATGAAAAGAAGAATAATTCCAAGCCGGCAAAAAGTGTATGTGCAGAGTTCCTCTATTTCTGACAGTTCTCTCACAGCTTCTTCACATGAACAGTGGTTGAAACATCTGTATCCTAAATATAAACTAATAGATACAATGTTTCAACCGCTAAACATGTGTTCCTTCTGTCAGAGAACTGTCAGAAATAGCGGAGCTCACTGCAGGGACACTTTTGCCGGCTGATCGGAAATGTTCGATTCGCGCACCCGAAGTAGGCAAAATTTCGGTTTCGCCGCGAATCGAATATTTCCTGAAATTCGACTTCGAATTCCGGTTCGCCTGGTTCGATTCGCTCATCTCTAGTAGTTATGTTTCCTATGTAGTTTTTTGTTATCTATTCTTAGTAGTGTTTACTTGTACAAAGTCACCGTCCTCAGGTACCTTCCCATTGACATTCAATTTAGACTGACTACAAAATTATTTCCTTCATTTGATTAGTTGCCTAAATAAAAAACACCAGGCATACCTATACTTACATTCCAATAGTGACATATTTTTAGTCAATGATCTTTTCTGCTCTTTTTTATAGTCCGCTGTCATTTACAGTCTTATTGCTGTGGCCACAGATTGGTGGCCATTCTTCTGGATGATAGTAGCAGTGACTAGCCCAGTAAGCCACTGAAAAAGTTATCACTGAGAGACAACCAATCAAAAGAAAATTCTTCCAGGCTGTCTCTGGATAAAGCAGCATCCTGAAAATTGGAGGGTGTTTACAGGTCTGTCTCCTTTTCTTGCTCCATCTGTTGCTCTTGGTTCTTTGGTGGTTCTGGGATCCAGACTTTTGGATCAGCAGTCAGAACTGTGGTTCTCATCACAGCTATCACTATGATAGGTTTCCCGTATGGTGGATCTGTGGTCTTGTGTCTGTGAAGGTCCTTAACCACTACCCCATCTCCTGGCTTGTACGGGTGGTTTGGATTATCTGTGGGAAAAAAAGAGAACAAAAGAGAGACATCACCGTATACACCATTGGACACCCTAATCAATTCCTGGATATATCTAAATATCCTGGCATAACTACAAAAGGACCTCTTGTCCAGGGGGGTGGGGAATGGCAGCCCATAAAAAATTTCAAAAAGGAAAATTTGGTGATTTTATTAGGTGTCATCCTCATCTCAGCCAGAACAGCTGGCAGATAAACCTCCCATCCCTTTAATGTCCCACCTGTTACCTTCCTTAGTTTCTCCTTCAGGGTCCTATTTGCCCATTCTACCTGAGCAGAACTCTGTGAATGGTAGGGTATGTGGAACTTCCAGTCAATACTCATCAGTTTGGTTACCTTGTGTGTAACCTTTGAAATAAATGTTGGTCCTATGTCCAAGTCTATACCTACCAGACATCCTCATCGAGGGATGACTTCCTTTACAAAAAATCTTTTCTTTATTTCATCTCTCACTACCTGTCAACCCCAATGTCCTATGCCACAGAACTGTGCACTGTGATGTGGGAGTCCTGTTATACCTCCCTTTGGCATTAGATCATTTGCATCTAATGTCAACCCTTTTTGTTGTATATCTATTCTGGGAGTGGTATGCTCATGTATTACCTGAACACAATCATGTTCCTCAGGTGGGTTGTCAGTTTCACCTTTTATCCCTAGCAAAGTATAGCATACCTAAGGGACCTGAATTAGAACCTGCATATTTCACTTCCAAATTAGCAGTTTATGTCAAAATCACTTCATAACCACTTTCCCTTTGTGCTGTCATGTGCTGCGTAGTGAGGTTCTTAAGGACATGCAGAACATGATGTGCAATATGAAGATGGTTTTATGTCCCAGGTCACACTCATTAAGTCCTCTACTGCCATGGCACAGATGGCCAGGGCTCTCAGACATGCCGACATGCCTTGTACCGGACTTGGCACTACTTTTGAAAAATGGGCTACTTGCCTCATGTGTCCTCCATGATCCTGAGCGACCACAACCATCATGGTTTTACAATTATCATGAGCATACACATGAAACTAAACATCAAAACCCAGAGCAGGAGAGGAAACTAGCGAGGACCTCAAGATTTGGTAGGCATTGGTGGATACTTCGTCCCACTCAGTAAGGTCTGAAGCCTCAGCCTTAGTGTGCTGCCTGAGTATGTTGTCACAATGGGAGCAGTCAGGTATCCATTGGCAACAATAGTTGACCATACCAAGGAAGGAGAACATTTCCTTTTTAGTTTTTGGGTGGGGCAGACCTGTAATGACTAGGATCCTGGACTGACTCACCATTCTGGTGCCTTGTGACAAAGTGAAACCCAAGTAATCCACTGAATTTGACAACATTGTACCTTATGCCTTGCCACCTTGTGTCCCTTTGTATCCAGAAAATTTAACAGAGATATACTGTCCTGCCTACAAGCCTCCCTGTTGGATAAACAAAATAATGTCATCCACGTACTTGAGCAACGTGTAACCATGGTGGGGTGCCCAACCCTTTAAGGATTCTTGGAGGGCCATGGAATATACAGCTGGAGAATTCACGTAGCCTTGGGGTAATCTGGCCCAGGTTAACTGTTGGCCAGAATACAATTTAACAGTAATTGTGTCTCTTCGTCAACTTGGACGGAATAAAAAAAACTTTGCTTAAATCGATCACAGTATAATACTGTGTATCGTGTGGAATGGAGGCAATCCATGAAGGCACATCTGGGACGATGGGTGCAATTGGAATAATGAGATTGTTAATGGCCCTGAGATCTTGCACTAAACAGTAAGTACCATCAATCTCCTTGTGACAAAGGATACTGCTTTTGATATATACTGGACCAACTCCAGGTTTGAGTCTGGCCTTGTAAGGTGTACAGGGAATATACCATCTAGTTTACTGTAGTTAATATACATCTAGTTTACTGTTGGCACAGACTTCACTTTGTCTAAATCTTCCATGCTCAAAACAGTGAGATGACTCCATGTGCACCCCTCCCTTCTCACTTACTCTGATTGTGGCCTTGAATTTTCCCAACAGATCTCTGTCTAGTAAATTCACAGGGCATCCTGATATGATCTTGAAAGAATGTTTCACTATGGAACCTTTCCTGTGAGAGTCTGAAATACTCAAAGGGGGTGTCTCCCAGGTTTTGGCACATGTCCCAGTGATACCATCTGAAGGTTCACATTCTACTCTTGTCCCCTATTTCTATTGCTACCTCATTCTATAGGATTAGAACTATATTGTAACCCCTGAAAATGTGCTTTTTTAGTAAATTTGGAGACCTCAAAACATCCAGCGGCGTCTTTCTCCATCACTTGTTTTTCAAATGTACCTGAATCCATCTCTGTGCAGTTTGAAATAGGCCGTCTTACCAACAGCAAAACTTCAAATCTGTATCCCGCCATCAAGGTTTGGATATATATATATAATGCCCATTTCTGCACTAACCATATCCATCCCAGCTTCTTCCTTCCAAACATTCCTCAGTCTTTTCCCATGCTCTGTCACCGTCTCTTTTGTCCCTTGCTTACAAACTACAGCAATTGCTAACGATTTCCTACTCTTCCATATTCTGTCCATCTCGGCTGTCACCTACTATCACACCTTTCTCTTAATGTCTTACTTCAGCCATACATGAGTGGCTGCCTGGGTTCCAGGATCAACTAGAACATATATTTTAGGCCCCTTTGTCCAGTCAAACCCGGAGTCCATTTCATATCCCAAAATTCCATCAATTATTAACCACTTGCCCTCCTGAGGATTTACCCCCCTTAATGACCACGCCTCTTTTTGCTACTCGGCGCTGCACTAATTCAACTGATAATTGCGCGGTCATGCAATGCAATGCTGCTTCCAAACAAAATTTGCATCCATTTTTTCACACCAATAGAGCTTTCTTTCGGTGGTATTTGATCACTTGTGCGCTTTTTATTTTTCACGCTATAAACAAAAAAAGACCAAAAATTTTGAAGAAAAACAATATTTTTTACTTTCAGCTATAAAAAATATATAGTAAACTCAATGTTAGTTATAAATTTAGGCCAAAATGTATTCTGCTCCATGTTTTTGGTAAAAAAAATCCCAATAAGTGTATATTGATTGCTTTGTGTGACAGTTATAGCGTCTACAAACTATGGGATAGATACTGCAATTTACGCCATTTTTTTGCTATACAGCGCTGCGCTAGTTTAATGGACAATTGCGTGGTCATGCAATACGGTACATAAATGAAATTTACATCCTTTTTTTCCCACAAATTGAGCTTTCTTTCGGTGGTATTTGATCGCCTGTGCGTTTTTTTTTTTTGCGCTATAAAAAAAAGGCTGACAATTTTGAGGAAAAAAAAAACAATATTTTGGACTTTTTGCTATAAAACATGTCCAGTAAAAAAAAAATTTTAAAAATCAAATTTAGTCATAAATTTCTGCCAAAATGCATTCTGCGACATGTCTTTGCTAAAAAAAAAACCCAATACGTGTAAATTAATTAGTTTACGTGAAAGTTATAGCGTTTACAAATGGCGGGAAAGATACTGGGATTTTTATTTTTTTTTAATACTAATAATGGCGGCGATCAGCGACTTATGGTGGTGATCAGTGACTTATGGTGGTGATCAGTGACTTATGGTGGCGATCAGCAACTTATGGTGGTGATCAGTGACTTATGGTGGCGATCAGTGTGGTGGCGATCAGACTTATGGCGGCGATCAGCGACTTATGGCGGGACTGCGGACATTCTGACACTGGGGGGGAACTGACTTGGGGTCACTGACATCCCCAGTGACACTAATACAGTGATCAGTACAAAAAAAAAACACTGACACTGTACTAATGGCACTGGGGAGGAAGGGGTTAAGTTTATTATTCAGTGAAAGGGTTAACTGTGTGAGGGGAGTGTTTTACTAGGGGGCGGGGTGTGTACTGCACGGGACACCGCTGATCGGGAGAGAGAAACTCTTCTGTCCCGATCAGCGTGTCAGGAGCTGTCAGGGAACTGACAGAAAGCACAGCTACTGCAGCTGTGCTCTCTGTCACTGATTGCCGCTAATCGCCGGGAGATAGCCGGTAACGACCGGCTGTGACCCGGCGACTGACAACTGCGGCTGTGATCGGCGGGACAGGTAGGGCAGCGGCGTGCCTCGCGCGTGCCCCTACCTGGTTTTAAAATGTGGTTTTGCCCAGCTGTGCCACCCTGCCACCGTATTTCTACAGTGGCTGGGCGGCATGTGGTTAATTTCATGTTCTGTGTGGTATGGCTCTCTTCTCCTCCTCCCTCTTCTCTACCCCTCCCTTCTATACCCCTCACTTCTGTACTATCAGGACTCTGTTTTTCTGCCTGAACTAAGGGAGATTGTGATGGTCTGTCCTTGAAGGTCTGAGGAGAAAAAAAAATCATCCTCCCTTTTTGGCAAAGCTGAATATACTTTTGTATAACTTGTCGGAGCCGACCGTGGGGGGGGGTTAAGAGTGGAGATTCAAATTACTGTGCTCTGGAATGTAACCAGACACATATTTCAGCCAGTGAAAACCTGCTGCTTTCAGATACTTCATCCCGTATACTGTTATCATATACTCCTTACAAGTTATCCTAGACAATTCAGGATATTTTGTCTTTTTCTTCAGCAATATCACTTAACACTTTATGCACAAGCTTTGGGTAGATCTCTCACCTTAGATATACCTGCTTAAAGCAAAAATCAGCGGTTAGGCAAAGCAATAAATATTACAGTATCAGTACTTATTCTCTGAAGTGGAGAGGCTGTAACACCTACAAAGCCTTCTCAACATTTCAGGAATTTCACACCTAAAAGTACGGCCCTTGTAATATCCCTATACTGTAACACAAAGTACTACTTCACAGTTTCTCTTAACATGCAGCAAATAAGCACTTATACTTCTACAATGGCAAAAGTAAATGAGGACTCCTGTGAATATCACAATTATACCTGCCTTGGAAATATTTCCCCATAGGTTCCAAAACCTCTGAATTCCCTTTGAGGACCCACCTCAAAGACCCTCCGTGAGATCCAACAATCTCAAATGGAAACTTGGGCTGCTATCTCGGGGTCTTTAAAGGGGGACAATCCAGGTAAAACTAAGACTGGCTCAGCTTACTTGACCATCCACACCTTTAATCCCACTTCCCGAAACCAGATTGCAAGGATTCAACCTATGTCTGAGCCCCCTGTCCACATTTTTTTACCCACCAGGCCTGGGAGAAATAAAGCTCTGACACCGAAGTCTGCAAGCTAAATCTCTGAAAGTTTTTAATGCATGACAAGAACGGTTATACAGAACTCAGTAGGCGTGGCTTAATCTCAGGATGACCAATGAAACATTCCATTCTTATCAATATAGTTATGTGAAGAACAGAAACTGCAAATAGTTGAGGGATACCATACAGTATAAGGTAGTTCCTTTTACAGAAATGAAACTAATCTAAGGAAACAAGAGAGAAGTTACAAAAACAAAACTAACTGTTCACACATCTAAAAATGGAGGCATTATACAAAATGGATGCCAGTTAATAAGACATAATTCCTTACAGGCAGTGTACAGGGGTCAGCAGGGCAGGAGGTCACAGGATGGGAGGTCAGCAGAAGAGTGTAAAGGAATCAGTTGGGCAGTGTACAGGGGTCAGCAGGGCACAGGATGGGAGGTCAGCAGAAGAGTGTAAAGGAATCAGTTGGGCAGTGTACAGGGGTCAGCAGGGCACAGGATGGGAGGTCAGCAGAAAGTGTAAAGGAATCAGTTGGGCAGTGTACAGGGGTCATCAGCAGGGCACAGGATGGGAGGTCAGGAGAAAAAGAGTGTAAAGGAATCAGTTGGGCAGTGTACAGGGGTCAGCAGGGCACAGGATGGGAGGTCAGCAGAAATGTGTAAGGAATCAGTTGGGCAGTGTAATCAGCAGGGTTGGGCAGTGTACAGTTGGGGGGTCAGCAGGGCACAGGATGGGAGGTCAGCAGAAGAGTGTAAAGGAATCAGTTGGGCAGTGTACAGGGGTCAGCAGGGCACAGGATGGGAGGTGGCAGAAGAGTGTAAAGGAATCAGTTGGGCAGTGTACAGGGGTCAGCAGGGCACAGGATGGGAGGTCAGCAGAAGAGTGTAAAGGAATCAGTTGGGCAGTGTACAGGGGTCAGCAGGGCACAGGATGGGAGGTCAGCAGAAGAGTGTAAAGGAATCAGTTGGGCAGTGTACAGGGGGGTCAGCAGGGCACAGGATGGGAGGTCAGCAGAAGAGTGTAAAGGAATCAGTTGGGCAGTGTACAGGGGTCAGCAGGGCACAGGATGGGAGGTCAGCAGAAGAGTGTAAAGGAATCAGTTGGGCAGTGTACAGGGGTCAGCAGGGCACAGGATCAGCAGGGAGTTGGGGTACAGCAGCAGGAACAGGATGGGAGTGTAAAGGAATCAGTTGGGCAGTGTACAGGGGAGCAGCAGGGCACAGGATGGGAGGAGGTCAGCAGAAGAGTGTAAAGGAATCAGTTGGGCAGTGTACAGGGGTCAGCAGGGCACAGGATGGGAGGTCAGCAGAAGAGTGTAAAGGAATCAGTTGGGCAGTGTACAGGGGTCAGCAGGGCACAGGATGGGAGGTCAGCAGAAGAGTGTAAAGGAATCAGTTGGGCAGTGTACAGGGGTCAGCAGGGCACAGGATGGGAGGTCAGCAGAATAGTGTAAAGGAATCAGTGTCAGCTTCTATGTGAGCTTGCATTCCAGCTCCATGCCTACTTGACACGTGTAGCACTCGGCGGCCATATTTTGGCCCTGTAGCAGCCAGTGTGCGTTCCAATGGGCCACCTACACACAAGTGCCAGTATTCACTGCCTTCCTAGAGGGTGATAACAGGTATCCTTATGGTACTTATCCCCCTCACCCCTTTTTCAAGCTCATGTTTGCCCACTGTGGTGCACATGGAGGTTGGCGTGGATGCAGCACAGGAAGTACATATACATGATAGGTGGTACATACGTGTGACATATTTGATTCTACACATGCACATGTACTGTTCACACAGATTTTATACCGTGTCCTTTGTATGTTTCACTGTTTTCACAAAGACTTGTGTACATGTATTGTCATCCATCGTTATCATTCATTCATAGACTTCTATGCTTGTTGTGGGTGGTACTCATTGGCGCTGTCCCTGCCTCTGGGTGAGGAGGTGACAACCCGTCTGCAGCACTTTGACTCGATATCCGACCATTTATAAAGAGGTTACAGACACTGTGCATGCAGGCTCTGAGGAAGGGGCAAGTCCCCGAAACGCATTAGTATATTGAAGGCCCAGAGTTCCTGTGGGGATCTATAAATAAAACAGAGATCCTCCTGCGCTCTTATGTAAAATTAAAATAAAAATGTTGTGTAATTAATACACACTAAAGCTTCTAGCATCCAAACCACTACCATATAGGTCATGAACAGAAGAAAATATGATGCAGCGCTAATAGACACAAATGAGTAATATAAGATATATAATTGACATAAAACATATATAGATGATAAATCTAAAATAAGATCAGACACGTGACTAACACAAACAATAGTGACCCCAATGCACATGGGGATAATACAAACAGGGACCCCAAGTGCCCTAATGGGACACTACAATAAAGGCACACACAGCAGTGAGTCCCTAATATGGGATCAAGATGCAGATGGTCACACAGTGAAACACAACACTATATCACAAGGTGTCACCAAGTGTCCGTATATAGGGGTGCGCTGTTATTCCATTCCATGCATAAAAGTGGATGCAACGCACCCTCAGTGCGACCCAACAATAGCTGAAGTGGCCTCTCACCTCAAGCTTCACCACCCTGCAGGGTCATAAATCATATACTCCCCTCTGGATCCTCAATGTACCGCTCTACTAGCCAGATGATGAGAATGGATGGTAGGCAGGGACAGATGGATAAGCAATCTCATACCTCACCACTCATATCATAGAACGACAAGAGAACACACTCCCCATAGTGTAATACAGCTTTATTAACAAGTAATAAACTAGCCAGTATTGCAGTCACATGTTGGAAGCGTGTATCAAGGCAGAATCACAAGGGTGTGAGTATACAGCATACAACAGGATCCACAGTGCAGAGTACACAGCATGAAGAAAAAAAATGTGTATCTCCAATCCAAAAATGGTGCCAAACCAGGAGTATGTCAATGCCGTCCTGCTTCGCATGGGTCAGTGTCTCTTGCCGATTCAGTACGTAAATCCTCTCCACATTTTTCAAGAATTGTATTATCTGGTGCTTCACTTTCATCAAAATAAACACTGCGGCTTACTGTGATCTTGTTGGTCTTTGGACAAAGGATTCTATATCCCTTACTCTGCTCACTGTAGCCAACCAGAATGCCTTCTATGGCTTTGTTCTCCAACTTGGAGCGTTTCTGACTTGGAATGTGGGCATATGCTTTACAGCCAAATACTCTGATATGTCCTACGTTAGGTTTTGATCCATTCCACATTTCATATGGTGTACTCTCAATAGCTTTTGATGGGAGCCTGTTTTGTAGGTATGTTGCAGTCATTATTGCTTCTCCCCAGTATTTGTTAGGTAAGGCAGCGTCCGTAATCATACATCTGGTCATTTCTACAAGAGTGCGATTCTTTCTTTCCGCTACACCGTTTTGCTCAGGAGTGTATGGTACGGTTGTTTGGTGTATAATACCTTGTTTCTTTAGGTATGATTCCATCTCTTTATTCATATATTCCCCTCCTTTGTCAGTGCGTATTATTCCAGGTTTCCTTTGGAACTTGTTGCTTGTCATAGCTACAAACTCTTGAAGTTTTTCTAATGTCTCACTTTTGTGCTTCATTAGATACGTTATTGTGTACCTGGAATAATCATCGATGAAAGTCAGTAAATATCTGTTCCCGCCAGGTGTGATGGTTTTCATTGGTCTGCACACACATCGCTGTGTATCAGTTCCATGGGTTTAATGGTTTTACTCTGACTGGTCTGTGGAAGAGGAGGTTCGGGTGGCCTTTGCTTTGATGCAACACGTGCACTTGCTGAGTGTGTGGCAAGGGAATATTTTCATGTCTTCTGATAGACCTCTCTTTGCAAAGTCCTTTATAGCTCCTGGGTTTCGATGCCCCAATCTTCTATGCCACAGGTGGATGCACTTGTCATGTGGGTTATGAGTTGCCGCATTAGCCTTCTCACTTTCAGTGATGATTTTGTACAGATGTTCATGTAACCTTCCTCTTGCTAGGATTTGCTTTCCATTTTGAATTGTGCATTCATCACCTCTGAACTGGACAGTGAGTCCATTGCTTGCAAGGGTTTTAACTGATAGGAGGCTTCCTTCTAGGCTTGGAACATATAGAAACATTCTTTACAAGGATGCTCTGCTTGCCCCCTGATGGCGTTTTGCAGTTCAGAAATCCCTGACCTTTACCTTCCACTGTAATACTTTTCCCATTTGCTAGGAAGACTTTATCTTTTACACTAAAATCAATTTCTGTGAAGAATGTCTCGTTGCTTGTCATGTGACTTGTTGCCCCTGAATCAATGTACCATCCATGTGAGGTACTATTCTGAGTCACTTTAAAAGTACCACTCCATGATGCACTTTCATTTTCTTTCATGACTGCTTTAGCTCTTTCTCTTGTGGGTAGCTCCACTTTTTTGCTCAGCTTTCCAGATTGAACAGTTCTTTTTCAGGTGACTGGCCTTTTTGCAGCGAAAACATACCCTGGTTTCTTTGCTTTGTCTTATGCCTTCATGCACCTTCAGAGCTGCCTCTGGTCTCTCGTTCTCTTCACTATGCAAATCTTCTTTTTTTCTGCTGTATTCATCAATTAATTTTCCCTTAACATATTCTAGCGTCAGTTCAGTTTCCGGTCTAGTTTCTAGAGCATTTATAAGGGCTCTGTATGATTCTGGAATGCTGCACAGAAGTATTGACACAACATGGTTGCCTTTCAATTCTTCACCTATTGCACCCAGCTGGTCCACAATTTCTAGCATAGCATTTACATGTTCCCCATTTCCTGCCCTTTTTCCAGCCTCATCTTATACAGTTTGTGTAGCAGATATAGTTTACTGTTTAGGTTTGCACGTTCATGCAGTGTTTGTAATGCAGTCCACATACCTTTAGCTGAGTTTTCTTTCCTTATATGAATGAGCTGATCGTCCTCCACTAACAGGCTTATGACTGCTTTTGCTTGCCTGTTTTTCCTGTCCCATTCTTCCGGGTTGTCTTTGGGTCTGTGTGTATCTAGTACCGGCCACAAGTCATCTTTGGATAACAGCATTTCAAGCTTAAACTTCCATAGCTGGTAGTTGGTATTGTTGAGCTTTGCTATTGTAAACTTCATATCTGAAGCACTTGCCATCTTTCAGTGAATTGGATACAGCTCTTGTTTCCTCACATAGGATTTGGTAGGATTGCAAATGCAGCACTTACTTGCTTGTAGTTTTCCTTTTTCCAGTGTCTGGAGCTGGGCCCATAACCTGTTGGTTATGTGTTATAGAAGACACTGGTAGTGATGGCAGAATTCAGACTTTACTTGTGTGGCTTAAGTTACAAACATACAGAGCACATTTCAGCAGATACAGTTGTGGCCAAAATTATTCAACCCCCAATGCTGTAAAGGGGTTTAGGGACTATAGTGTACATTTGGAATTGTATTCAGAATCAAATCCTACAAGGACGTTGTAACTACCCAAATGCAACTAAAATGACATCAATTGTTTATGTAATACAGTAGTAAATGGTTCTTATGTGGTTTCTTCATTGCCACAATTATTCAACCCCTTAAAGACTACCACTCTGAAGAACAGAGGTTCATACAGGTGCTTTCCATCAGGTATTGAAAACACCTGTGGATGTCACCGAGCAGCAATCAAGCATAATAAGCACCAATTAGGCAGCTTTAAAATGACTGTGATACTCAGCTCCTTCTAGACATTTACTGGTGTGGTTACAAACATGGTGAAGGCAAGAGAATGGTCCAGGAAGACAAGAGAAGAGGTGATTTCTCTTCACAGGAAGGGCAATGGCTATAAGAAGATTGCAAAGATGTTAAACATACCAAGAGACACCTTAGGAAGCATCATTCGCAAATTCAAGGCAAAGGGCACTGTTGAAACGCTACCTGGTCGTGGCAGAAAGAAGATGCTGACTTCGACTGCTGTGCGCTACCTGAAGCGTAGAGTGGAGAGAAGTCCCCGTGTGACTGCTGAGGAACTGAGAAAAGATTTGTCAGATGTGGGTACAGAAGTTTCAGCCCAGACAATAAGACGCACACTGCGTAATGAAGGCCTCCGTGCCAGAACTCCCAGGCGTACCCCCTTGCTGTCTCCAAAGAATAAGAAGAGTCGACTGCAGTATGCCAAAAGCCATGTGGACAAACCACAAAAGTTGTGGGATAGTGTTCTGTGGACTGATGAAACAAAATTAGAACTTTTGGGCCCATGGATCAACGCTATGTTTGGAGGAGGAAGAACAAGGCCTATGATGAAAAGAACACCTTGCCTACTGTGAAGCATGGTGGAGGGTCAATCATGCTTTGGGGCTGTTTTGCTTCTGCAGGTACAGGGAAGCTTCAGCGTGTGCAAGGTACCATGAATTCTCTTCAGTACCAGGAGATATTGGATGGAAACGTGATGCAGTCCGTCACACACCTGAGGCTTGGGAGACGTTGGACCTTTCAACAGGACAATGATCCCAAGCATACCTCCAAGTCCACTAGAGCATGGTTGCAGAGGAAAGGCTGGAACATTTTGGAGTGGCCATCGCAGTCACCAGACTTAAATCCGATTGAGAACCTCTGGTGGGACTTAAAGAAAGCAGTTGCAGTGCGCAAGCCTAAGAATGTGACTGAACTGGAGGCCTTTGCCCATGAAGAATGGGCGAAGATACCCGTAGATCGCTGCAAGACACTTGTGTCAAGCTATGCTTCACGTTTAAAAGCTGTTATAACTGTAAAAGGATGCTGTACTAAGTACTAAGATTGAATGTCACTTGGGGGTTGAATAAAACTGATAATGCTGTGAGCACAGAAAAGACATTTGTGGTTATTTCATTATAACTGTTATGTTATATTTGTCTGACCTACAAGTGCCTCTTTAATGTAAATGTAAGCAAGATGACTGAATGATCAAAAGCAATGTCAAACTGGCCAAAACACTCAATTTCAGTGGGGGTTGAATAATTTTGGCCACAACTGTATATTACTTCCTGAAGATAGAGATAGAGAGGAAGAGATAAAACCAGCAAGTTTTACACATATGTACAACTAGTAACCTTTAGTGTACAGTGCCATCTACTGGTCAAGTGATATTAACACACAATACTATATAGTACATTATAGTACATGCTGTTGCATTCCCAACAATAAATGAAGATGTTAGACATAAATGACAAGGATGTGATGGTCACAGAGGAATGGTGGTGGAGATCTCTCACAGTAAGAACACTTCCTTGAATGGTTCTATAAATAAAGAATGAATCCTGGAGGGAATAAAGCTGTAAAGCAATAAATAATATATAAACTGGGCCATCCACTTCATCCATAAAGACATTGTGATTGAAGATCTTCTAGATCACATAGAAGGAGGACTCATCCATGATTTCATACATTTGTTTGGAAGGATAGAACAATCCTCAGAAGGGAAC
>CATNWA010002989.1:0-20800 GCA_951230385.1 Staurois parvus
ATGTCTGTATATGCAGAAAAGCATGTTGTTATACTCACAATGGAACCTAAGGGGTTAATTCTCTGCATTGACTGTTTGATCCTGACTTCTCTGATCCTCCCCCCTCTTATCTTCTGATAAAAGACACCCCGCACATGCTCAGTCTGGTGTGTATTGCAAGAGGGGTTTTTTTTTTTTTTTAAATCTTGGGGAGTGCATGTGATCTGCACAGGGCCAATCAGCACTGTCCAGACAGAGGTCAGGGGTTTTTTACATCCTCCTACAGCAGAAAGAAAACTCCTCCTACAAGCTTTAATCAGTGCTCGGCTGGACACTGATAGAAGTCACAAGACTGCTAACGAGACTAAAATGTAGTTAGTAGTTTATATTTACTAAAATAATTGCATTTCCATGTTCTGTGTACTGTGGGAGACCAGATATAGTGAATTACAGGGTCATGGGTATAGTAACGCTTTAATTTAATTTTGCGTGATTTGCTCACAGATTTTCCCAGAATGTTGCACTAAGATACAAGACTGCAACAAAAAAATTCAGTTTTGGTGAGATACTCCCAAAGGGTTAATCATTTCTAAAGGATTGTAGACCCCGACACTTTCCTCATAAGAACCCTGCAAGTGCATTAGCTGTTAAAAACTGAAATACCACTCCCATTCAGATTCACTTTGCACAGGACACAAATATGCAGCTTTTTCTTGTGTCACAAATCAGAAACGGGTAGGAATCTGCAAAAGTCGGGTAAAATCCTTGCAATGTACAGTGTTCACTCAAAGAGGAATGATTTTTTTTTTTATTAAACAAAAGTGGTGTTACTCTTTAAATTGCTGTGTCCCTGCTGGAAAGATTCTGCTCACACTTCGCCCCACTGAACGTAGGTGAGGTCTATGCAATGGACACACTGCAATGAAAACCTAAAATGAGGTGGTAAACCTTCTCCCCACTAGTTAAAAAAAAAAAAAAATACAGTACTTAACCTATAATAAACAGATCACAGCCAAGTAACGTATGCAGGTCATGAGTTTATGGTCAAAAATCAATAAGACTGACAACAAACGAAAAGAAAAACCCCCACAAACCTCCACATTGCATATTCCATTACATACAATGTCTTCTCTGTGTTCTATAACTTCAAATTATTTTACTGAAGAAAAACACATATTTTGATTGTGTGGTTTTTTTTTATGGGTTTTATAGTATTTTAGGAATGATATCAGGGGTGGGAATTGGGGGGTTGTGGGACATACTATGTTAATGGGGTGATTGAAAGTGTAAGATTAAAGAAAATAATAGGGTAAGTGGTGGGGTACGTTTGCTGTTGCAATGTTGTGTATAAATGTTTGTAGTTGCAATGTTTTGAATTTGCTTGATATGTGCAAACGGGTTTAAACAAAATAACATATTTTAAGTAATAATACACAAATGTGAAGTTTAACAAACCCCTTTGCTTCGCACTGAATACAGCTCCTATACTGATGACAGGGTGGTGTGTTTGTGCGATAAGATTATCACACACAGCACACACACACACACACACAACACTCACACACAACACACACACACAAACTCTCACACATCGCCCTTCATCTCTCTCTTGCAGTTTGACGTTGGGACTTGGTTTTATGAGCGTGAGTGTCCCAACCTGCAGTCGCAGAACGTGCATGGCGTTGGTACACCGGGGATGAGAGAGGAGGGAAATCAGCCACACAGGGCAATCACTGAATTGTTTCCCCCAAGCTTGAACGAAGAACGCTGGATGGCGTCATCGTATATATAGCCACTATCTAGTTTCAGCTGTCACTTTTCTCTTGTTGCATGGGAAAAGAAGAGAAGCCTAAAAAAAAGACAATCTTTGATATCTTATTAAAGATAACCTTGTGCCAGACAAAATGCCATTACTAATAGGTAGAGGTTAACATATCAATAATTAAGTGAAAAAATGTTATGTGTAGCTATTCAACTGATTGTTAAAGGACACCAGGCGCGAGGTGCGGGGGCGCGCTTCTTAACAACCAGCATATTTTTGCCATGTGCCTCAAAAATACTTAAAAAACCACCCTGGGGTGTGTTTTTGGAGCATTTTCCATTTACGTAAATGGAAGGGGCAGTTTTTAGAGCACTTTTTGAAAAGGTGCACCAAAGATTGCAGCAATGCCGGACTTGTCAGACCACAAGGGCGACCATGTGAAAAGCTAAAAACTGGGGGCGCGGGGGGGGGGACGTATATATAAAGGAATCATTTGGAGGCACTTTTCTCATTGGAAAAGGTGAGATTTTTAAGAGGCAACAAAAAGCAAATCAGTGTGAAAGATAAGCTCCCTTATATTAAATTATTTCCTAAAGGAAAAAAAAATTGCACAGCATCCAGGAACATGGGAAGTATAAAAATATATAGTGTTGTGAACTGGAGTTTCTGCTTTAAGTCATAATTAATAAAATTTTTCCATAGTACAATGAGTAGTATGATCTCTACCACAATTTCTCTTTTATCTGGCATAATTCTTGCTAATGTACATCTTTTTGACCAATAAGTCAAATTTATAAGAGGAGCTAAATAACATAGACAGTGGCTTAATTTAGTGTGATACAAGACAACAGAGCAAATGGAACGAAGTAATAGAGAGCAATACCTATGTTTAGGGTGATTTAGAACCTTCCAATAATTTCGCACTCTCTGAAGAGCTGTTGGAAGAAATATAGAATATTTTAGGATAACACTGCATACAATGTTACTTGCAACGTAGAGCTGTTTTCAAAGCCCGAGTCACAACTTTATTGCATCTACTCTGTATAAAAATGTGCTTGTAGAGTTACAAAAAATCTATAAATAAAAATAAATGAGAACTATGCATTTCAACATAACTGTTTATAAAGTACCCCAAAGATTTACCACAGTTAACGTCTAAGACCCCGTTCACATGGGCATTCAGTCTAGATCGGTCAATTTTTCAAATGGATACAGACTGAACCACAATGTATGTCTAAGGGTGGGAGCATTCTTTTCCGTTTTAGATGGATCTAAATGGATGCCTTCTGTTTGCATCAATTCTGTTTTTGTCCATTTGTGGGCAAAAAAATGTTTTGGTTTATACTTTGTCCCGGATTGGTCTCTGCAACAACTATGCAAAAATGTACATTGATGTAAACTGAACTGATATAAACTGATGTAAAATGAATCTGAACAGAAGACAGATGTGCAAACTGATGTAAACTGAATCAATTTTTTCTTGGAAAAATAGTGACTGAACAGACGATGCATCAGTGATTTAGGCTTCCAATTCAAAACATGCATACAAGCCATTGGTGAAAGAAGATGGACTTGAACTGCGAATGATCTTATCTGAGTTAACAAATATAGGTATTTTGTTTGTACTCTGGTAATTTCTTTATACCACATATATCTGAAGAACATCACAAGTCTTCCCTGTATAAAGCCTAATGTCCCCACAAAATGGCTCTGCGGCCAGAGACCTCTAAACTCTTCCTCTGAGATCTAAGTCCTCAGACTGTGTGCCTTGCACCCTGGTCTTCATTTAAAGTAGAACTATAGGCAAAACTTTTTTTTTCCCCTGTCAGATGTGTCCCGATTGTGGAGATTTTCCTTCACTTCCTGTCCCATAGCCAAAAACGGGAAGTGAGAGGAAATCCTGCAAATAAGGAAATCCCTTGGGGACCCCTAGGTCACCAGAACTAGTTTCCCCATTGGAAGATTTCCCCTTTTACTTTTCTGAGGACAACCCAAAATTAGGGATTTCCTTCTACTTTCAATGATAATGGTAAACAGGACAAATAGAGAGGGAGAATCTCCTTATTGCACAGACAATAAAACCTGACAGGTGTTCCAATCCTTCTGCACGCTATACAAACTTTTAAAAAAGTTTGTCTTTAGTTATACTTTAATTGTCGTAGAATTTGGAAAGTTTGTTTGCCTGTTGCATAATAAATGTGTGATCACAAATCGTCCATTAGGCAGAAATCTGTACGTACTACTATCTTCATTAACAGGGGCATTTGATTTGCATGACTGCTGAACTGTGTTCTTAAAGTGGTTCTAAACTCATTATCTAAATTAAGGTAAAAACCTTCTACTACCTGTTCCCCTGCTGGACAGGGCTTCCATCCTGGCACATGGTACAGAGCTCTGAAAGACAGAACAGGCATGCCATCCCTTCGGAGCGCATGTGTCGGTGACACCATCAGCTGCATGCAGTGTGAATTTCTCCTAAACAGAGAGAAATTCACTCTACCTACAGGTAAGCCTTATTATACGCTTACTTGTAGGTACAAGTTGAAAAAAAAAAAGAAAAAAAAGACTTTACTTCCACTTTAAAGGGCCCTTGTCTGAGTTTTGCTGGCCGGGGGGAGCATCATAGAGAACTTCTAAGGTCTTTAAAATTTTCATTCAAAAAAAAGTGATTTTGACCTTAGTTTACCTGCTTCTGAATGCATTTAAATTCTCAAGAGAGTTCTATAGCCCCCATAAATTTGATTAAAACGCAAAACAGTTTAAAGTAAAAAAAAAAAGCCACCAAATCCCCTTGGGTAATTTTTTTTCTTTGAATCATGTGGGAGGTTTAAAAAACTCCTGTTTTTATTGCTGTCTGTATCCCTTTAAAGGGAGTCACCCTCTAGATTGCTCTGTTTACCTTATCATTAAAAAGTAAAAAAAAAAAATTTTTCCTTTTTTGGGGTTGTTCCCGAAAAGTAAGGGGAAATCTTCCTTTGGGAACAGTCCTGGGGCCCCCCAAGGGCATCCTTAAATTTGAAGGGGCTTTCTCTACTTCCCGTTTGCATGGGACAAGAAGTGAAGAGAAATTTTTCGAAATGGAAAGATGGCGAATAAAATTAACGGGGAAATAACCCCGCTAATCCAAAAGGAGAAGAAAAAAAAAAAAGTTTAGCCTGTAGTTCTATTTTAGGATGCCTTGTTGTAAAGTGAAAAATAACTTTTGAAATTCTTATGTATTTGAAGGCCAAGCGATAATAAAAGTTGATAAAATTTTTTTCTAAAATTCTACGGGAAAAATGCAAATTTTTTTGGTCATTTCCCCTTGGTCAAAGGATTCATTTACTTTCAGCATCCTGTGACCCAGTTTTCAGCGGCTGACATATGAGGGGGCCCGGCTCTGCGGGGTTTTCCCTACTTAATATATCAGGATCCCCCCAGGTGCCTGCCCGGGCAGCGGGGGCTCAACCTCCGGGGGTGTGCCCCCCTTCACACCCAGCACTCCAGTGGGGACGGGAGTGGCGAGAGAGAGCTGGTGACTGACGTCATTTTGCTCACTGAAGACCAAGAAGAACTTAGCAGTCATGTGTTTGCCATTTTTTGGGGCTTAGAGCTAACGGGGACAGCTGTAGCTCATACAGATGCTGCAGCCATTTAGGATGTATAAAAAATTTTTTTTTTCTTTCCCAGCACTTATCTTAACCTCCCTTGTGTTAGATTTAAAAGTATTAGTAGCTTTTTACATTTATTTTTTTAAAAAATCTTACAATAAACTAATGATTTTTTATAAAACTGGAGTATTTCACACATCAAACTTTAAAGTTGCTATTTTTTTTTTCTTCTTACCTTCTGCAAACTGGAAGAATTCAGCTGTGTTTTGTTTTAAAATTTTTTTACAGCTCCCTGAAAAAAAAAATTTTTTGTGCTAGGTTACAATCATTGTATTGCACACAGAGTCAAAAAAAGTTTAAAAAGTTATATCAGTATTACTTTTTTCATTTTTCACTCCCATCAAACTTCAAGGTAAATAGTATTCTGAACAATTCAGATAGGTAACAGAGGGTGTGCATTATACTTTATTAGGCCCCTTTTCAAAAGACATGGGGGGCAAGGTTAAAGGCAGGCAATTTGGGCAGCTTTAAATTAGTTCATTTACCTGCAAACCAGAAAGGGCTGTGGACAGCCCCACTACACTGTTGGAACCATACATGTCTTTGTGGTGCAGCAGCAAAGAAAAAAAAAAAAACCCACTGGGCATGTTGTTTTTGGGCAAACAACCCTGCCCTAAAACACACCCTTTTAAAAGTGTATGGGGCCACATGCAACTGCTTCATTGGCACAACAGTGGCACTGTGGAAAAGGTTTTTCACTGGGAAACCCTTCTTCGAACAGGTAGGGGGGAGGCATAAATTCCCTTCTAATTTGTGGCCCCATTGACTGCTGAAAGCAAACACCAGGGATCTGGCAGTAGCTATGTCTTCTAAAGGGGCTTTAAGCTATCAAGGCCAAAAAAGTTTTAGAAAGGTATCTTTAATTTAAATGTCATTTATTTTTTTTTTAAAGCAATGTTCCACAAGCGACTCCCACTAGCAACAAATCGTAGGGGGCCGATCACTAATATTCCACCTGCCTGTCCCTATAGATTCGCTCCCTTTTTAGCAAAGGCAGCAAAAGGTCGCCCAATGAAAGCGTTTTGGATTCAGTAGATTCGGGGCCAAAGAGGGAACAATTAATAAAAATAAGTGGAAGGCATCTGCCACGGGAAATTTTCATAGTGGCACAGTTGCCCGTTTACACACAAGTGTGGATGTCATAAAAGGAACCCGATGCATTTGACTTAAATGAGGTCTTCAAAACAACTTTTTAAAAAAACCAGCACGTCCTATGCAGTACACCACAGGTAGAGAAAAAGCCCATTTGAATGAGTCGTTTCGCATATTCACAACTGAACAATAGATGATTAAGGCATTCACAATCATGATAAAAAAAACAAAAAAAAGTAAGGAAAGTAGGGAAAAGCCCTTTCTATAGTGGGTCACGGGAGTGCACTTATTTCTGCACTCCTGGGGCCCCAGACTAAATGTAAAGTCAGAGCAGCTCAAACTGATCGATTAGTGGTCTTTGATTTTTCAGTTCTTAGTGTAAAGCTGGCGGTACTGTGATTGGTGCTCCAGCCACAAAGTAAATAATTTTTTGTGAACAATCTTTGGGGGGAAAAAAAAAAAAAAAAAAAGCAAAAAACACAAAATTTTTTATTAGTTTAAAAAAATCCTTGTTCACACTTAACAGCAGAGGCAAAAAAAACCCCCCCTTGTAAAGGTTGGGGGGGGGGATGACATAAACACAAGTATGACCACTGAAGTGTATCCCGCTGTTTTCCCCATGTAAAGAAGAAGCAAACTGACCACGCCGAATGGAGTGCTTCCTTGCTTGGTGTGGCCCATTTAAAACGGGAAAAGCAAGGGGACGGCAGGTCACAAAGGTTTTTTACACAAAGCAAGAAAAGAGAAAGGGTACTTTATTTAAGTACAGAAAAACGACATATGGGAAATATGAAATGTTGGGCAAAGGGGGGGCTTGATTTAGAAAAGAGACCATACCTTAGCAATTAATGTCATTTGGAAAAATATATGATTACTTTGTAAAGTGAACCCAACTTAGTTTTGGGATTGCTATACCGAAGTTTTTAATGTAGAACTAAAAAAGATCAAAAAAAAAAAGCAAATTTGCTGAGGGGAAAAAAAAAATAATTTATTTTTTTTAAATATAAAGTCATGTAACTTCTTTATTTTTTTTGTTGAATTTACAAAAGTTAGGGCCCGGTTACACTGTGCTTGTGATTTGGCCGCAACCGATGTATCGTGGTTTCAGGCATTTTACATGCCGTCCCATGACCATTACACAGGCATTTTTCTGCATTTTTGAAAAACACCCAAAGATGCAAAATGGAACTTTTGGTGCCTCAGAAAATCAGCAAAAAAGCACAATCAATAGAAGTTTATGGAAATGTACGAACACCTGTGTAAAAGAATTTCTAAGTGTATACGACGATATGAGCACTATGTTTTGTAATTTCTTTTTATAACTTTATTATGTTGCAACTATAAGGGAAGACCCCCGCCCAACCCAAACTGCCTACACAAATAAACAAGGAAACTCTGTGCTTGCTGGATTTCCCTCAAGGGGACTCCATTTCCTCCCACACTTCAAATACATGCTAGTAGGTAATTGGCTTGGGGTTTAAAAAGGTTTTTGTGATGTATGAATGTTTAGTTAGGGACCTTAGAGTTTTAAGCATTAAAAGCAGGGGGCGATGTGAAGTTTAAAATTTAAATGCATACAGAATCGATGGTGCATCTTAAAAAAATTAAGTATTAAAAAAATCCCTGCTTTTTGGGAAAAATTCTCACCTCTTTTCAGTTTAAAAAATGCGTGCTAGTTTAACCCTTTGGGAAAAATTGCCCCCTTTCCTTTGTTTTGAGGGGACGTGTTCCCAATTTGTGGCTGCTCATTGCTGAAAATTGGGATGAAGGGGACATCTCAGCATATTGGGGTTTCGTTTCACTGCTAGTCTTGAGTCCGGTGACCCCGCAGGCTGCGGGAAAGAGAAAAATGATTATTGCAAGTTAATTGCAACCTACATCGACTATTAAATATATCTTGATCAACATTTTAAACCCCTGGGTCAAAGTAATACACATCTTGCTGGCCTCTAGTCAAAAACTCCCAAAAAAAGTAAAATAAAAAAACTAAAAGCGTCAGTCAAGTGAAGCTGCAATGGCATGAAATTTGCTCAGTGGGGCAAAAAAAAAAAAATAAATTTTAAAAACATAATAATATATACTCTAAAAAAAAAAAAAAAAATAGCAAGTGGAATTGAACCTTGTAATGTTTTCTCTATAGGCCCAAGCTTTATGTAAAATTTTTTCTCCCTGACGCATCTAAAAGGCAAAGCAGGTAAATGTCACTACTTTACATTTTATAAATAAATGTGTTCGTATAAAAAAAGGTTTAGGCGGTCTTTTATCATGGTATTGCTCATCAGCTTTATTACATTTGGGAGACAACCAGACAAACACTGGTTATACAGCCTATTTATCAGCCACAGACAACTATTCTGGCTAAAATTGTGGGTTTAAAAACCAAATAAACTTGGGGGTTCCTTAAATACCCTTTTCCAATTATGTGAAAAACTTCCAAAAACTTGGCCTGTTTTCACAACACCCAAGCACAAAACCCCAATCTTTTTACTACTCAAAAACATGGAAAACCAAAAAGTTTATAAAACAAAAAAAAAAACAAAAAAACAAGAGACCTAAACAATAAAAAGGGAACAACTGCTTACCCGTGAAACCACTGACAATCCAATATAAGTGAACCTCAGACTGAACACGGGGTACATTTTTGTTAGTGTATGAACCCAAAAACAAGATTTTTTTTTCAGTTTTGGTTAGCCTGGGGGGAAAGGGTGAAACTCCTGAAGGCTTTTATTGCTGTTGTGCCCATTTGGTTGGTTTTCTCCGTTTTTTTGGTAAAAGGGTTTATGGGGTTAAAAAAAATTAAAGGAAAAATAAAATTGTACAGTTACACTGGAACAAAAGGTTTTTGAGGGACCCCAGTGACAGCTGACAAAGGTGTTTCTTCTTTTCCTTTTTGTGATGCGGAAAGGAAGTCTAAAAAAATCTCCCCCAAAAGGGAAAAAATACAGCAATAATTTAAAGGCAAGTAAAAACATGCAAGCCTTTCATCTGAACCATAAGCTGGCTATAAAACTGTAGGAAAATTTTAAAAACTTTCCCAAGATATTTGTAAAACATTTGTAACAATTCTGATAGTACTGTTCATGACCCGACAAAGAATTCAAAAGTGTTTTTTTTTTAAAATTTCTTTTAAAATTTTTTTTTTGGCGTGAATGGACTTTCACGAACAAAAACCCCATTAACTGTAGAAAATGAATTTGAGAAAAAAGTTTTCTCCTTCTTTGAATTTTTTTCTCACTGTGGTCGAACATGTTATTTGACCCCGTAAGAATAGAAAAATGAATATTCTTAGAACAAAAAAAACCTTTTAATGATATTTATAGTATATGGCCCCCTTTACTGAGCACAATTAAATTTATTCTCCACCACAAAATTACCCTGAAAGTGGAGCGTGTTAATATAAAAGGTAAATGCATGATGTTTTTTAGTTTTAGCATATTTTCTTTGTAGAGAGTATAAAAATTTTTTTACCCTAACCCCTTCTCCCCGGTGCCCCAAACCCGGGCCCCTTTGATTATGATGTGCAGCCCTTGGACTTTAGATCTGTAAAGGGAACATTGATTAGGGTAATAGCATTGTTTACAGCCTCATGTAACTGTTCCCAGTTTCATATTTTCTTTGCACTTCCCCAGCCAAGAATGTAGCATTTCCACACTCATGACCCCAATTTTTTCTATTAGCGCTGCAGTTTTTTTACAGCCCTCTCAAGCATTACATATACTGAAAATTAAGTGTGGCCATTTGGAGATGACAGGGGCCATATTTGAGGCTCCCTTTAGCTCATAGGTGACAACCAATGACTTACCCATGAGGAACTATGATTGAGAATTGTAATCCATCAGTTGTCTAAGAGATCATTTCCAGTCTGGTTCCCAATCATGTAATGCAGCTAAGCTTGGTGAAAAGTAAATAAAATTATTTATGAACAAACCTGCAGGCAGAATCTACTACTGTGTGAAGTCCCTATTCAGCCTAAGTGTTCTGGCCCCGCTATTACTGAAGCACGACAAGCTCAAGATGAAGAATTCCATTATTTCCCTATGGGCCTGGTTCACACCTGAGTGTTGTGTTCCCTTGTCTGTTTCTATATAGCTCCAAAAAAACTTCTTTGGAGCAAAATTGCACATTTGGGCCCATGGACTTTAATAGGAATGAGAGCACATGAAAAGCGTGTGTTTATGTGAGGTTTTTTTTTTTTTCGCATTATGTCTTTATTCAGCTTTTCCCTTTACGTGTTTTAAGGTGTTTCCATTTAAATGTCTGACACCAAAAATAACAATTCTGCTCCTGTAGTACAAGTTGCGTCTACAAAAAAAAAAAACAAAAAAAGCCTCTAAATCGCCTAGCAATGCTTGTGTGAATGAGGTTACGTTTTTTTATAAAAACACATTGAACAAATGGCCCAAGTGTAAAATAGCCAAATTTTAATTTTTTTTTAACATATTTGTTAATTTCTTATCCCTAAAAAAAAAAAAAAAAAAAAAATAAAAAAAGGTGAAATCAGTCATGGGATTTAGTTATTACTGTATATGTTGTGTGTGTATAATATATTAAAAATATAATATACTTTTAAAAATAATATAATATAATATATATAATAACAAAAACAAACAAAAAAAATATATATAATATATATATACAAAACAAACACACACACACCCCCAAACAACACACTTTTACAAACTTGCTCTTCCATATTGTTCTTGCTGTTTAAAACAGAGATTTGAAAGATGATTAACCACTAAAAAGGGAATAATCCTACATCTCCCCCAAAATCTGATACAGACATCAGCAACAAAGGATTTGCATGCTAGTCTCATATCAAAAATAAAATCGGTTTTGTAAAATCATAAAAAGTCTCGTAAAACAGAATACAACTTCCTGTGAAGAGGTATTTTATTGTAATGTATTCTTTAATTTCTGATCATGCATGGTCTTGGCACACTAATTTTTTTAAAAAATACTGTACTGATTTAAATGAAAACAATTTGTTTCTTTTATCATAGAGAACATTTTTGTGCTTGTCCCTTCGGATAATTTCGCAAGAAATGTCATGATCGACTCTCAAAAGTTTTTGTACTAACGTTCAATTATCGGACGATCGCTCCCAAAAACAGTATTTAAAATTCAGTTTTTTCATCGTGTGTACTAGACAGTCATTCAACCCAGAGTTAGGCCCTGTGCTCTCTACATGTTAACCACAAAACATGGACCTCTGGGATTTAAAACGGTGGGTGGAGGGCACAGGTGTCCCACCCGCCCTGCTGTCACAGTTTTGTCAACTCCATGAGAAGCTGAAAGCTCCTTAGCAGGATATGGCTAGGTGGTGCACCTAGCCGTATGAACATTTAATATGGGAGCCAAGGGGCGAACCCCCAACGCAAAAAGTCTGTGTTCTAGGCACTCATCCTTGGGCTAAATGTTCTATATGTTCATACTACTAGGTGCATCTACCAGGTCTGTCACCTCTTAAGGGTACTTGCACACAGTACTGATGTACAAACATAAGACATTCCTGGCAGGGAAAAGAAAAAAAGGGTGGGCTGTATAGCACTTGCATGTATATGGGTTTTTATTTGCACATATGTGTGCACATACGAAAAATTCCTCTAGCTTTCTTTCAATCAAGAAGGTGTGCCATACACAGTATTGGTGTGCAAAAATACTGACCAACAAGCAGATTTTTAGTTGTTTTTTTTAGAATGATCCATACGCAGCCATGTTTTACGCACCTGTGTGTACTGGCTAATTGAAACAAAGGTCTGCATTTACATCAGGAAAAAAAAATGATCTACAGCAGGTCCATAATAAATTTTGGGACATCGACACACTTCTAAAAATTTTTGGCTCTATCCACCACCACAATGGATTTGAAATATGAAGTGCCGATCAAGATGTGCTTTAAACTGCAGATGTCCACTTTAATTTGAGGGGTTATCTTACCTGCAAATCAGGTGCACGGTGTCGGACTTACACAGTTTGCATATGTGCCTCCCACTTGTTAGGGACCCAAGTCATGGGACAATGGGCCTTTCAGCTGTTCCATGGCCAGGTGTTGTTTTCCTCATTATCCCAATTACAATGAGAGAATTAAACGTTCAGAGTTCATTTTCAAGTGTTCTATTTGCATTTGGAATCTGTTGCTGGCCACTCTCAAGATGAGTTCCAAAGAGCTGGCACTATCAGTGAAGCCAAGCCATCAATAGGCTGAAAACAACACCAAACAAACACCATCAGGAGAGATAACAAACGCATAAGGGCGTGGCTTAAAACAACTGTTTTGGAACATTCTAAAAAAGAAGGAACGCCATCCGGTGAGCTCAGGGCCACACCAAAAGACCCGGCCAAAGTTCACAGAACAACACAACTGGTGGTGGATTAACCAAATGAATTTCTTTCTCTGGTGAAGAAAACCACTTCACCAACAGTTGGTCCGGATTCAAGAACACTCTCCAGGAGTTAGGGTGTATGTTGTGTCCCAAAAAGTCACCAATCAAGAGAAGACTTCACCAGAGTGAATACAGAGGGTACACCCACAAGATGTTAAACCATTGGTGAGCCTCAAAAACAGGAAGGCCAGATTAGCGTTTGCCAAACGACATCTAAAAAAGCCTCCACATTTCTGGAACAACATTCTATGACATATGAGACCAAGATCAACTTTGTACCTGAGTGATGGAAAAGAGAAGAGTATGGAGAAGGAAAGGAACTGCTTCATGATCCTATAAGCATAACCTCATCAGTGAAGCATTGTGGTGGTAGTGTCATGGCGCTGGGCATGTATGGCTGCCAAAGGAACTGTTCTCTTGTATTTAGATGATGTGACTGCTGGACAAAAGCAGCAGGAAGAATCTCCTGAAGTGATTTCGGGACATTATTAGTCTGGCACATATGTCAGGTCCAAATACTTCAGAACTTCATTGGCCGCCGCTTCACAGTGCTGCTGGACAATGACCGCAAAGCATACGGCAAAAGCCAACCAGCAGATTTTTCTTTTAAGGAAAAGAAGTGGAATGTTATGCAATGGCCAAGTTCAATCATCCTGACCCTGAATCCGGATTGAGCAAGATTGCATTTCACTGTGCTGAAGACAAAACTTGAAGGAGAAAAATGCCCCAAGGAACAAGCAGGAACAGAAGTGACAGTATTGCAGTAGGAGACCTGGCAGAGCATCCCCAGGAATGACAAACCCCAGCGGATCTGGTGATGTCTATGCGTTCCAGACTTCAGGCTGTAATTCGACTGCAAAGGGATTTTACAACCAGTTATTAAAAAAGAGAAAGTTTGATTTAATGAATAATAATTTCTGTCCCATTAACATTTGGGACCTAAAAAAGTGGGAGGCACTATGGCAAACTTGTTTGTAATTCCAACAACCGTATCACAGCTGTTTGGATGTAAATACCCTCAAATTAAAAAACTGACAGTCCTGCAGTTTAAAGCACATCTTAGTTCCGGTTCATTTCAAATCCATTGTGGTGTGTATAACCAAAAATGTAAATTGTGTCTGCCCCAATATTTTGGACCTGACTGTATATCGTGTTTTTTAGGCGCAAAGAGAAAGGGGTCTAAAAGGATTTTGACAGACTGCGGGCCCCCTGTCCCCACTGGTAGGCCACCTGTCCCCCCCATCCTCCATTAAACACCAGGGGTAATGCCCAGTTACATGGGGTCTTAGAAATGAGAAAGTGGGGGGCGAAAGAAACCCTTGGAAACACTGCAAAACGGACGCAGGAAGCAGTTCTGCACATGTATTGAGCAAAAAATGGTTGATGCTAAATTAGATAATTACAAGCAGAAACAAAAAAACGGTGATTGCGTTTGCATTTTCACCAAAAGATTAAAAAGCCTATACTTTTCCATAAAGGAATAAAAACAATTAAAGAACATTTAAAACCAAATTTTATATTCCCGATTGTGCCTAATATATGTACTTGTAGAAAAAAAAAAAAATATCCTTTCTCTTTGTATTGCTTCCTTTTCCTGAATTCCCCCGGTGTTTCCGCCAGTACCTCTGCTTTCCTGTTAAAAAAGACCCCACTAAGGAAATACACCGGGTCAGTTTTCTGGCTGTGCTGGGAAATTTAGTGTGCTCTCCCTCCAACCCATCAGTCATGCCCCCACTCCCCGCACAGCCATTTACTGAAAAAATTAGGGAATGTGTCATTATAAAAAAAATTAAAAAAAAAATTTAAAAAAAAAAATATAATATATCTTTTCCCCCTTTTTATCTATACAAAATGTTTTGCCTTTATTTTTTTTTTAATAATGGGTTTTTTACAAGGGAGGGTTTAATATCTTTAAGTTGTATGCGAGCAAAAGTTATTTGTTTTTCTCTAGATATAGAATTTGTTTAATCAGAACACCTATCAAATTTTTTTTTGAGGGAAAAGATAGCAGGTAAGGGTTAAAACCCCCCTAGGGGTTTTTACTTTCTTTGTTGGGAGACATTATGCTTCCTTCCTCTCCTGGTGACAACATAAAAAAAACTCTAGCGTTCCACTTGTAGGGTAGAAAAGTAACTTCAATTATTTTTGTATTAGCCATGTAACCAAAATTTGTTTCATTTTCTTTGGGTTTTTGGGCATGTCAATTTGGGGTAATGGACGGGACTGTATTTCATCCTGACCCCACAATGTAATATTACAAAAACGCCCAAAAATTTGAATTTTTTGATAATGTTCTAAAGTACACCATGGCAGCGGGGATGAAGAGTTTTTCCACTAATTTTCTTTTCAAAATTTCATCAAGAAATTTTGTGCACCATGAATGGTTTTTAAAATTTTTTTGGGATAAAGCGGAATTTTTCCCGCTTAATGTAGATTTTGAGGGCAATCCTCTAATTTTCTTTTTTCTATGAAAACTTTCAACACACATTTAAAAATTTTTATGGTTTTTTTTTTTTTAAACCATCGGTTTTCTTTTTCAGACTGATGATTTTTTTTTACAAAATTTTTTAAAAAAATCTGTGGGAAAAAAACGATGCCTTCCTCCCATAAAAACTAAAATGTTAGCTTACTTGCCTTTTAACTGCACTTTTTTTAAATGGCAAAGTGAAAACAGGGGAGTGTTTTGCCCCCCAAACATGTATAATACATCTAAAGGGGTTTCCCTTTTTTGCGTATAGAAAGTAAAATTTTAAAAAAGTTTAGGGCCCAAAAACCTTGGGGTAAAGACCTTTTAGCTTAAAATAAAAAACATAAAATTGCAAAAACATATTAAAAACAATTTTATAATTCTGGGAACCCACTTACGAATTTAAAAAAAATTTTCTAGGGGTAAGGGCCCCCTTTTACATTAGTATGACCCTTTTGTCTTTTTTTTGACGGGTCCAGACTGAACCCCAAAATATATTTTATAGGTCTTTTTTACATCCCCAAACAGGGTTTTTGTCCCCGAGGAAAAAAAAACAAAAAAAGAAAAGGTCTTTCATTTTTTCCCTTTTTTTTGGCGTGAAGGCCCCCATCCCCAGTTGCATTTTTTTTTTTTTTTAAATGCCCTTTAAAAATGGTTTTTTGGGGTTAAAACTATTTTAGTTTTAGGTTTCAAAAACAATTCTATGTGCCCCCTGCCCACTACTTTTTGGTATTTGCATTTTTTCCTTCAGAGTCTAGGGAAAAAAAAAAAAATTAAAAAAATAATTTTTTTTTTTGGAGCTTTTTTACAGCAAAAAAAACACAAATAAAAGCTGGGGTAATTGCCCCTTTTTATTTTTTCTAGCCCTTTTTTTTTTTCTTTGCACGTACTTAAAATTTCCCAATAAAAAGAAAAAACTCCTTTAAAAACTTCTGAATGCCCACTAAAAAAAACTATTACCAGCTTTTTTTTTCCCCGCGTTTCTTCCAGCATTTTGTGAGCTTATAAAAAAAAAAAAAAAAAAAAATTGGGGGTTTTGGCCATGGACCCAAAAAGGAAAGTTCACCTTTTAAATAGGGCAAAACCCGGGTATTTGGGGTTTGTAACTTTTAAACCCATCCCCCACCCACCCGGGTCGCCCCTCCATAAAGACAGCAGGGGACTTTTTTTTTTTTTTTTTTTTTGCCCCCCACCCAAGCCACAATTTCAAAGCATATGGCTGTGCGGGCTCTACCCAAAAGGGCCAAATCATTCATTCAAAGTTTTCTTTTGAATAAATTTCCTACAACTACGTCCCCCAAATTGCTGCGGGGGGGGGGGGGTGGCTTTTTAATTTTCTTCAAAATGAAAAAGGAGAAGGGGGGGTTTCAAAATTTTCATTGTGCTTCCCCGAAACTTTTCCAGTTACGCCCAAACCAAAAATAAAGATTTCCGCGGGGAAGCCAGTTTTTATAAAAAGGCTGGATGATGGGGGCGCGGGGGGTAGGGAGGGGGGGGGGGGGCTCAACAACAGCAGAAAACTAATAAATCTGTATGCAGAATATCAAAAAAGAAAGACTACAGCTAAGGTCACATGGGCTACCTAGTTCGGGGTAAATACAGCATTTTACAGTGACTGCACCTACTAAAAACCCCCCCTTTACACCTCAGAAACCATTTCAAAGGTCAAAGTCCAAAGTACCAGGTAAATGATGAGACTTTTTTTATTTAATCGTTTTATGATTACAACCCGATAATGCTTTTCTCTAGGTAAAAAAACTCCCCTTTTAAAGCTCACGTAAGCATTACTTTCCTGTTAAAATATAAAACAAAAACAAAAACAGAGAAAAACGGCAAGAAATGTTTAAACAGGACTATCATTTTTTTTTTTTTAACATTATGTAATACCACCCGGGGTTTCCAAAGGGTCCCGCCCCTGGCCCCATTCAGATCGTTCCTTTTTTCGTAACCACCAGGGTTTCCGGTGGTTTAAAAAAAAAAAAGGATGGAGTTTATATTTCGCATATTGGAGTGTGGTTTGGGGCAATGGGGCCACAAATTTATAATGGGCCCAAAGCTATAAGCACTTAATCCCCCGGGGAGAAAAAAAAAAAAAAAAAAAAAAAATATTAAAAAGAAAATGTAAGTTTTTTAAAAATCATAGCGTTTTCAAAGTTCGGGAAATTTGGGAACCCTCCCATTCAATCTATGGTCCCGCTCGAAACGCCTGGCAGGCGGGGCGGTGGGGGTTTGGGGAGGGGGGGAAAAAAAAATTTAACCCATTTATCTTCATTATAGGCTTTTTGTTTTTTAGGGTTTTAAACTTGGCAAATGCCTATCAACCCCCTCAAAACCGTGGCAGGGGGCCCAAAATTCTGAAAAAACGCTATAGGGACGTTTGGGCCCAAGAGTTAGAAAACAAAGTCAAGTGTGAAGGAGCCCTTAGGAGCGGGGAGGTGAATGGGCCTCAGCAATTTTCTTGTGGGTAAATCTTGGGTCTTTTTCCTCAAGAAACCCCCCCATAAGATAAATCTCATTTGAAAAAATTAAAATCCCCCCTACAATTTTCTGCGGGAAGAAATTAAAAAACTTTTTTTTCCCAAAAAGGGAATTTTTTTTTTTTTAAATCTGAGAAAAAAAAAGGGGTAGCCCTGGGTTTTTCGGGCCCCCTGCCCCACAACAATGCTGTCAATGTCAACAGTAGAATCAGGGAAGAATCATCTTACCTGTTCCTGTGGGGGGCCCAATTTAAAACCCGCAGCAGACCAAGATGACGGCCCAAAGGAGGTAAAAAGGGGCCATAAAGGAATGGAAATACGTTTGGTGATCGCTGGGAAAATGACATTACCCTTTCCCCATGCCGCAAAATAAATTCAATCTTTTAAAAATTTTTATGTTCAAATCTTATTTTTTTAAAGCTGCAGTGAACCCCTGCCAAAATGTATTTCTTAACGACCTTCCTACCATCTTTTTGTGTAAAAAACAAAAAAAAAAAAAAAAACACACCGCAGGAGGTTTTGCTTATAAACCCGCTGAATTAAAAGAGATGCGGGTGGATGATAGAAAACCTCTCATTTTGCCCGAGCGTACACGGGTATTCAGCCCCTTCGGGTTTGGACCGGGGTGGGGGAAAACCCCCGTGTCCATTTACACCTAAAATTCCCTCCGATCAAACTTTGACAAAGGGGCAGATTTCCCCTTTCCCTTTTTTTTCCGGGGGACCCTATGGAGGGAGGCGGGTGTTAAAATTGGCATAAGTCCATTTACACCCCGTCCATAGGGGTGAATGGGGGGGCTGATCAGGTCCTCCTGGAAAAAAAGACAGGCAGGGCCTTGGGCATTCCCTTCGTTTTGAAAAAGGCCTTTTATAGGAAAAAATTTTTAAACAGTTTCAGTTAATATGTAAACCAAAAAATTTCATTTTTTCCCGATATGTGCCCGCCCCGCCCATGTACTTGTAATAAAAAAAAAAAAAACAAATTTTTTTCTCTTTGAATTGCTTTTTTTTAAAGTGAAAACCCTAGGGGTTCCTTTCCAGCCCCTCTGCCTTTTTTTATTAAAAACGGACTATGCTAGGCAAAAGGGGGGAAGCAAAAGAGGGGCAGGGCTCGCTGTGCGGGAACTCAAACTTTTCTCTCCCCCAATGATCAAATTCCCGCTGACATGCCCACCTGGGGGGATCCGTGTACTGCTGTTTCCCCTCCCCCCCCACCCCTTGAACAGCTAAAAAACAAAAGGGGGAAAAGAACAATTAAAAAAAAAGGGGAAAAATGGTATTTATAATTATGTTAAAATTTGCTAGACACAAAAGTTTTGGGAAATTTTATTTTTAAAAAAAGAATGGGGTTTTTTTACAAGTTGAGGGGTTTTAAAAACCTTTAACAGCCTTTCCCCCTTGAAACCCCCTCCCAGCCCTTTAAGGGTTCTATAAGCGGGGGGGCCCGACTTTGGGCATTTTGGGGCATGTGACTGCTTTTGTTTTTCGGGGGACATGATCGGAAAGCCCTGATTGCAAGTATGGGATCAGGAGGGTTTTTCCCCTGGGGGGCCCCCTTTCCCTGTGGGAGCATGCAGGGGGGCGGGACACTTTAGTGTAGTAAGTTTTTAACATAGGGACGCAAAATAAATGCGGTTTGGGGAGGGGAAATGGAAAAACTTTTCTTCCAAATTTAAGGTAAAATTAAACGTTTTACTTGTTTCTGCTGCCCTTTTTAAAAAAAAAGTCAATAAAATTTGGGTCAAACTTTCGAAGGACCCAAACCCCGTGCCCGCCCTTTTGCCCTGCCACAATTTTTTCATCCCTCTTTTTTCCCAAAGGGAAAAAGTTCCCCGGTTTTCCCCCTAGGGGGGTGATTTTGAAAAACCGGAGATCTGCTCCCGCAGTGAAACTGAAAAAAAGCAGGTTTTTCAAGTACTGTGCAAAAGTACTCCAAGCCAGGGGGCTGGAAAAAAAAAAAAAAAACCTTTTTAAAAAAAAAAAAACCTAATCATACTGCTTTTTTTTTTTGTACACGATAAAAAAAAATTTAAAATTAAGATGGACCCCCTTTTTCCCCCAAGTGTCAAAATTTCCCGGGTCCCAAAATTTTTATACTTTACCAAATGAACTCCCGGGCAATACAGCTTGGGGACGGTTTTGTAATTTCATGCTCCTTTTAGTAAGAATAATTTTATTTTCTCAAAACCCAGAGCCAAAAATTAATGCGACTTTATTTGAAATGTAAAGAATATCCTTTTGGAAGTCTTTTTAAAGGGAGCAGGCCCGCAACATTAGAACAGTTTCATGGGGAATCATTTACTCAGGTTAAAAGCCGGATGAGAAACGCCTCAGCAAGTACTGTTTTGGTAGGGGGTTTGGGGAAGCGTTTTTGGCCCCTACGTTTCCCGCCTGACTGAGGGGTAGTCATTACAAAGGGTGAAGCAGGAAGGATGGGGTTTGGAAGGGGGAGGGGGAAAAGGGGGAGCTCCCCCGTTTAGTCACCTTCACCCCGGGGGGGGGGGGCCCCCCCGGGGGGTGGGGGGGTGGGGGGAAAAGAACGTACGGGAGGATAGGAATTCCAGCATGGGAAAAAGAGGGCAGAGAAAAACAAACAAGCCTGAAAAAAAAAATTTTAAAAAAAAAAATATAAAAAAAAAAATAATACCATAATGTTTAAATTTTGGGGAAGTCCCATATTTTCTAAAGAAAACCTACAAACAAAAAATTTAAGCAAGTTTTTCCCCCTGCCCTTAAAAAAAAAAAGGGAAATAATTCAGTAGAAACATTTATTGGTAAATTTAAAGTTCCCCCTTTTAAAAAGAAAATGTTTTTGGTGAACCAATACCCAAACTTTTAACCCCTTTTGCTGCCTGGCCCTTTTCTCCACACATTTTTAAAATTTTTTTAGGCCTGGGAAATTAGCACCCCTCCCAAAAATTTTTTTATTTTATGAAAAGGGAAAGATCCGGGGAATAAAGGGGGTTTTGGGGAAAATACAATTTTTTT
>CATNWA010002990.1:0-20328 GCA_951230385.1 Staurois parvus
TGGGTGCACCAATTTTTGCACTCCTCCCCCCTTTAAAATCAACCCCCTGTGTTGTTGGGGTTGATGCGAATAGCCAAGAACACAAAGCACAGCAGTGTTAAAATCTTAAAAAAAACTAAAAAAATAAACTGGAAAAACACACCAATGACCACGTCAGTCAAAGGCAAATGATACAATGATGGACAACCCATATGGAACGCAAAAATATATTTGAAATATATTTTAAAATTAATTCCTTTCCCAAAACTATTGACTTATATTTGAATACTAACAATTATGGCCATATTCCAATATATTTCAAAAATATATTTCAATAAATATGTATATATTATACTGTATGCTGAAAATGCAATTTTATTACAAATATATGAAAAATATATTTTAAAAAATACATTTCAATATACTGCATGTCTTTAAAAATACAAATCTACATTTTTTTGGAATGCACTTACAAATAGATTGTAAAAATATATATGTTAAAATTACTTTTTTATATGTTTAAAAAAAATCTGGAAGAATATATTTAAAAAAATAGATATTTGAAAAATATATATTTTTTTAAATTTTAAATTCTTCTGGAGTTTTTTTAACATATAAAAAAGTCTTTTTTAACATATATTTTTACGCATATTTGTAAATGCATTCAAAAATGTAGATTTGTATTTAAGGGGCCACCAGTTTGACACCCCTGTTCTAAGGAAAGTCCATACTAAGACACATTATGACATTATTATCCAGGGGAATTTCTTTTTGCTGCCTGTTTACTACCGATTTAAGTTTTTATTTTAATTCAACATTTTTCTAGCAGGGCACTTTTAGGATATAACCACCATACAGCACCAACCAATTAAATAATTATAAAATGGCAGGGAGCTATCAACACATAATTCCTTTAATACACATATTTGTTTTTTCTGTGATGAACTCAAACCATGCAAAAAAAACCAAAGAGTCCCAGTGCACACACTTCCCCTGTTCTGGCTTTTGATCATCCCTGGAGTTCTCTCTCTCAAGGGTCAGCCGAGATTTTTTTTGGATATTCCCTAGCACCTATTATGTATGCTATTATTGTATGTTTTTCTCATTTGTGTCTTGCCTGCGTTGCGAGATCCATCTGCATTTACCATCAATGGTTTATGGCTGTATTGTTCGTTTTATTTGTAATCATAACTTCCCATGAAAAAAACATTAAAGCAGAAAATGCAAAGTGTCCCAAGTACAAAAGTCTTTTGCTTTTTCCTTTATACCCAACAATATATGCTTGCAAACAGTGCTTGCTCATGTATTATACATGTGATCATATCCCCCCTTATGTATTATACATGGTGATCATAAATCCCCCTTATGTATTATACATGTGATCATAATCCCCCTTATGTAAAATTATACTACATGAGATCATATCCCCCCTTATGTATTATACAATGGAGATCATATCCCCCCTATGTATTATACATGGAGATCATATCCCCCCCTTATGTATTAGTACATGGAGATCCATATCCCCCTTATGTATTATACATGGAGATCATATCCCCCCTTATGTATTATACATGTGATCAATATCCCCCCTTATGTATTAAACAATGGGAGATCATATCCCCCTTATGTATTATACATGGAGATCATATCCCCCCCCTTATGTATTATACATGGTGATCCATATCCCCCCTTATGTATTATACATGGAGATCATATCCCCCCTTATGTAATTATACATCCGGAGACAATATCCCCCCCTTATGTTATTATACATGGTGATCATATCCCCTCTTATGTATTATACATGGTGATCATATCCCCCCCCCTTATGTATTATACAGGAGATCAATATCCCCCTTATGTATTATACATGGAGATCATATCCCCCCTTATGTATTATACATGGAGATCATAATCCCCCTTATGTATTATACATGGAGATCATATCCCCCCCTTATGTATATTATACATGGAGATCATATCCCCCCTTATCTATTATACATGGAGATCATATCCCCCTTATGTATTATACATGGAGATCATATCCCCCCTTATGTATCATACATGGAGATCATATCCCCCCTTATGTATTATACATAGAGATCATATCCCCCCTTATTATTATACATGGAGATCATATCCCCCCTTTTGTATTATACATGGAGATCATATCCCCCCTTATGTATTATACATGGAGATCATATCCCCCTTATGTATTATACATGGAGATCATATCCCCCCTTATATTATAATACATGGAGATCATATCCCCCTTATGTATTAATATGGAGATCATATCCCCCCTTATGTATTATACATGGAGATCATATCCCCCCTTATGTATTATACATGGAGATCATATCCCCCCTTATGTATTATACATGGAGATCATATCCCCCCTTATGTATTATACATGGAGATCATATCCCCCCTTATGTATTATACATGGAGATCATATCCCCCCTTATGTATTATACATGGTGATCATATCCCCCCTTATGTATTATACATGGAGATCATATCCCCCCTTATGTATTATACATGGAGATCATATCCCCCCTTATGTATTATACATGGAGATCATATCCCCCCTTATGTATTATACATGGAGATCATATCCCCCCTTATGTATTATACATGGAGATCATATCCCTTCCTATGTATTATACATGGAGATCATATCCCCCCCTTATGTATTATACATGGAGATCATACCCCCCCTTATGTATTATACATGGAGATCATATCCCCCCCTTATGTATTATACATGGAGATCATATCCCCCCCCCCTTATGTATTATACATGGAGATCATATCCCCCCCTATGTATTATACATGGAGATCATACCCCCCTTATGTATTATACATGGAGATCATATTCCCCCCCTTATGTATTATACATGGAGATCATATCCCCCCCCTTATGTATTATACATGGAGATCATATCCCCCCTTATGTATTATACATGGAGATCATATCCCCCCTTATGTATTATACATGGTGATCATATCCCCCTTATGTATTATACATGGTGATCATATCCCCCCTTATGTATTATACATGGAGATCATATCCCCCCTTATGTATTATACATGGAGATCATATCCCCCCTTATGTATTAACATGGAGATCATATCCCCCTTAATGTATTATACATGGAGATCATATCCCCTTATGTACTATACATGGTGATCAAATCCCCCCTTATGTATTATACATGGAGATCATATCCCCCCTTATGTATTATACATGGTGATCATAATCCCCCTAATGTATTATACATGGAGATCATATCCCCCCTTATGTATTATACATGGAGATCATATCCCCCCTTATGTATTATACATGGAGATCATATCCCCCCCTTATGTATTATACATGGAGATCATATCCCCCTTATGTATTATACATGGAGATCATATCCCCCCTTATGTATTATACATGGAGATCATATCCCCCCTTATGTATTATACATGGAATCATATCCCCCCCTTATGTATTATACATGGTGATCATATCCCTCTTATGTATTATACATGGAGATCATATCCCCCTTATGTATTATACATGGAGATCATATCCCCCCTTATGTATTATACATGTTGATCATAGATTATGTATTATACATGGAGATCATATCCCCTCTTATTATTATACATGGAGATCATATCCCCCCTTATGTATTATACATGGAGATTATATCCCCCCTTATGTGTGTATTATACATGGAGATCATATCCCCCTTATGTATTTATATGATCATATCCCCCCTTATGTATTATACATGGTATCATATCCCCCCTTATGTATTATACATGGAGATCATATCCCCCCTTATGTATTATACAGGAGATCATATCCCCCCTTATGTATTATACATGGAGATCATATCCCCCTTATGTATTATACATGGAGATCATATCCCCCCTTATGTATTATACATGGAGATCATCATCCCCCCCTTATGTATTATACATGGAGATCATATCCCCCTATTATGTATTATACATGGAGATCATAAATCCCCCCTTAGGTATTATACATGGTGATCATATCCCCCCTTATGTATTATACATGGAGATCATATCCCCCCTTATGTATTATACATGGAGATCAACCCCCCCTTATGTATTATACATGGTGATCATATCCCCCCTTATGTATTATACATGGAGATCATATCCCCCCTTATGTATTATACATAGGAGATCATACCCCCCCTGCGGGTATTATACATGGATGATCATATCCACCCCCCTTATGTATTATACATGGAGATCATATCCCCCTTATGTATTATACATGGAGATCATATCCCCCCCTTATAAATTATACATGGAGATCATATCCCCTCTTATGTATTATACATGGAGATCATATCCCCCCCTCTTATGTATTATACATGGAGATCATATCCCCCCCTTATGTAAATTATACATGGAGATCATATCCCCCCCTTATGTATTATGGAGATCATATCCCCCCTTATGTTTTATACATGGAGATCATATCCCCCTTATGTATTATACATGGAGATCATATCCCCCCTTATGTATTATACATGGAGATCATATCCCCCCTTATATGTAATTATACATGGAGATCATATCCCCCCTTATGTATTATACATGGAGATCATATCCCCCTTTATGTATTATACATGGAGATCATATCCCCCCTTATGTATTATACATGAGATCATATCCCCCCTTATGTATTATACATGGAGATCATATCCCCCCTTATGTATTATACGTGGAGATCATAATCCCCCCTTATGTATTATACATGGAGATCATACCCCCCCTTATGTATTATACATATGATCATACCCCCCCTTATGTATATTTACATGGAGATCATATCCCCCCTTATGTATTATACATGGAGAATCATATCCCCCCTTATGTAATTATACATGGAGAATCATATCCCCCCCCCTTATGTATTATACATGGAGCTCATATCCCCCCTTATGTATTATACATGGAGATCATATCCCCCCCTTATGTATTATACATTGTGATCATATCCCCCCTTATGTATTATACGTGGTGATCATAATCCCCCTTATGTATTATACAATGGTGATCATATCCCCCCCCTTATGTATATACATGGAGATCATATCCCCCCTTATGTATTATACATGGTGATCATATCCCCCCTTATGTATTATACATGGAGATCATCCCCCCCCCTTATGTATTATACATGGAGATCATATCCCCCCCCCCCCCTTATGTATTATACATGGAGATCATATATCCCCCCCCTTATGTATTATACATGGAGATCATATCCCCCCCTTTATGTATTATACATGGAGCTCATATCCCCCCTTATGTATTATACATGGAGATCATATCCCCCCTTATGTATTATACATGGAGATCATATCCGCCCTTATGTATTATACATGGAGATCATATCCCCCCTTATGTATTATACATGGAGATCATATCCCCCCTTATGTATTATACATGGAGATCATATCCCCCTTATGTATTATACATGGAGGATCCATATCCCCCTTATGTAATTATACATGGTGATCATATCCCCCCTTTATGTATTATACATGGAGATCATATCCCTCCCCCTTATGTATTGTACATGGAGATCATATCCCCCCTTATGTATTATACATGGAGATCATATCCCCCTTTTATGTATTATACATGGAGATCATATCCCCCCCTTATGTATTGTACATGGAGATCATAATCCCCCCTTATTATTATACATGGTGATCATACCCCTCTTATGTATTATACATGGAGATCATATTCCCCCCCCTTATGTATTATACATGGAGATCATATCCCCCCCTTATGTATTATACATGGAGATCATATCCCCCCTTATGTATTATACATGGAGATCATATCCCCCTTATTTTTATACATGGTGATCATATCCCCCTTATGTATTATACATGGAGATCATATCCCCCCTTATGTATTATACATGGTGATCATATCCCCCCTTATGTATTATACATGGAGATCATATCCCCCCTTATGAATTATACATGGAGATCATACCACCCCCCTTATGTATGAATACATGATGATCATATACCCCCCTTATGTATTATACATGGAGATCATATCCCCCTTTTATGTATTATACATGGAGATCATAACCCCCTTATGTATTATACATGGAGATCAATCCCCCCTTATGTATTATACATGGTGATTCATATCCCCCTTTATGTATTATACATGGATCATATCCCCCCTTATGTATTATACATGGAGATCATACCCCCCCTTATGTATTATACATGGATGATCATATACCCCCCTTATGTATTATACATGGAGATCATATCCCCCTTTATGTATTATACATGGAGCTCATATCCCCCCTTATGTATTATACATGGAGATCATATCCCCCCTTATGTATTATACATGGAGCTCATATCCCCCCTTATGTATTAACATGGAGATCATATCCGCCCTTATGTATTATACATGGAGATCATATCCCCCCTTATGTATTATACATGGAGATCATATCCCCCTTATGTAATAAACATGGAGACCATATCCCCCTTATGTATTATAACATGGTGATCATATCCCCCTTATGTATTATACATGGAGATCATATCCCCTCCCCTTATGTATTATACATGGAGATCATATCCCCCCTTATGTAATATATACATGGAGATCATATCCCCCTTTATGGTGATCAATTAACCCCCTTTATTATACATGGAGATCATATCCCTCCCCTTATGTAATATTGTACATGGAGAACATATCCCCCCTTATTTAATTAATACATGGAGATCATACCCCTCTTATGTATTATACATGGAGATCATATTCCCCCCCCCCCCCTTATGTATTTCATACATGGAGATCATATCCCCCCCTTATGTATTATACATGGAGATCATATCCCCCCTTATGTATTATACATGGAGATCAATCCCCCTTATGTTTTATACATGGTGATCATATCCCCCTTATGCATTATACATGGAGATCATATCCCCCCTTATTTTAGTATTACATGGTGATCATATCCCCAACATGGAGATTCTTATGTATGCATTATACATGGATATCCCCCCCCATTATGTATATTCATATCCCCCCTATGTATTATAACATGAGATCAATCCCCCTTATGAATTATACATGGAGATCATACCCCCCCTTATGTATGATACATGATGATCATATACCCCCCTTATGTATTATACATGGAGATCATATCCCCCTTTATGTATTATATATGAGATCATATCCCCCTTATGTATTATACATGGAGATCATATCCCCCCTTATATATTATACATGGAGATCATAATCCCCCCTTATGTATTATACATGGTGATCATATCCCCCCTTATGTATTATACATGGAGATCATATCCCCCCTTATGAATTATACATGGAGATCATACCCCCCCTTATGTATGATACATGATGATCATATACCCCCCTTATGTATTATACAGGAGATCATATCCCCCTTTATGTATTATACATGGAGATCATATCCCCCTTATGTATTATACATGGAGATCATATCCCCCCTTATGTATTATACATGGAGATCATATCCCCCCTTATGTATTATACATGGAGATCATATCCCCCCTTATGTATTATACATGGAGATCATATCCCCCCCTTAATCTCCTCTTCTCAAGAGACAATAAATTCAGTTCCTCTAATCTTTCCTCATAGCTGATCTCCTCCATGCCTCTTATCAGTTTAGTTGCCTTTCTCTGTACTTTCTCCAGTTCCCCAATATTCTTTTTGTGAATTGGTGCCCAAAACTGAACTGCATATTCCAGATGAGGTTGAAAAGTGAAAGTAAAAGAAAATTCCAAAGTTTGAGTTGACACAAAGACAATAAGAGAGAGGAGAAATCCTCCAATGGGGACATTAGTTCTGATGGCCTTGGTGACACACTGGGATTCCCTGGGAGGCATTTCTTCTCACTTCTTGATTTGGCTATGGGACAAGAAGTGAAAGGAAATCTCCCCTATGGAGAGATTTCCAAAATGAAAAAAAAAGGTTTCACCTTTTTAAAGGTTTTTACACTTTAGAAATAACAATGTAACAATATTCAAGATGAATGAAGAATGTGCAATGTAAACAGCTTTAGCAGTTAAACAGTAAATTTATTTATACCGGTCATTCTTAAAATGGAGCTCCACCCAAAAGGGGAAGTTCCGCTTTAAGCCTTTGTCCCCCGCTCCCCATTAAGGATTGGCACCTTTGGAGAGCGGGTACCCGAATTTGACAGGTACCCGCTCCCACTTCCTCTGCAATCGCCTAGGCGATCGGAAGCACAAGTTGTCCCCCCCTCCCCGTAGTCTTCTGGGACACGTGACAGGTCCCTGAAGACTACGGGGCCATTCAGAAAGCACAGTGCATCTCGCACATGCGCAGTGGGCACCCGGCTGTGAAGCCGCAACCTGTCACAGCCGGGTGCCCACACTGAAGATGCCGTCACCAGGGAGAGGAAATGGCCGGTGAAACCAGCCATGGTGAGGACACCGCTGGACCGAGGGACAGGTAAGTGGCTGTATTTTAAAGGTCAGCAGCTACAGTTTTTGCGCTGCTGACTTTTATTTTATTTTTTTTAGGTGGAACTCTGCTTTAAGTGTTTTAATCTGGAGAGCCAAGTTAAAAAGCAAAGCCAACCTAGTCCCTATGGATAAAAGGGTATTAAGCAGAGAGTTTAGTCACTTTGCTAATATTTTAGTCAATATTTGATTGTCCACGTTTATTAGTGAGATTGGGTGATAATTTGCCCAGAACTATGAGGCGGTATCAAAAAGTTACAAAACTAGTTTTGTAACACGCCAACAGATGGCAGCACAAGGCTGTACGAACAGTTACTGGGAGCACCAATCTTCATAAATCAGTGTGCCAAAAGACATTATCCTGTGTATAACAGAAATAGAATGTGACCTGATGCACCCAGTGATGTGCCTCCATCCCTTAATATATCTGTCACGGATAGAACACACGCCCACAGCGACTAGCTAACCGGGGCATGGTCCGTGACTGGGGTAAAGAGGGAATGAGGGGGACTCTGAGCGTTTAAGACTGGTCATGATACACTTTCTCAGCCCGCACTACCTCTGGCCACCACTAGAAAGAGACTCCACTCCAATCTAGCTGGCTGACCACACACAGGCAGATATGAATCTTATATACAATTTGGTGAACTCTAAGGGTTGGGGAGCAGTCTAGCAATTAGCACATCCTTCTAGGATTCCTCCAGCTATCCTACAAGCTAGAACCCTGGTTAATAACTGTTCCACTGTCCACACACCCCCCACACCAGACACACAACAAACAGTAGCTTGCCACCACCCAACAGTTTGTCTGAAGACTGGTCTGCTGGGCCACCACACACACACACAGATCTCCCTCTGGCAGATCTGCTACTTTACAATCTGCATGCAATCTGCCAACACAAAATACAATTGCATAGAGATTGGCAATGAACTTAGACTGAAGACATAGACTCTTCAGTACAACAATCTCTCCAGGGATATGAGCCCTGTTTAGTACACAGAACTCAGTTATTAATTTTATGATTTAATATCCCGAAAGTGGGCAGTGCATAAAATATGTACAAAGAAAAAAAGAGTTACAGAAAATACAAGAAAGACAAAAAGACACACAATTGGCTATTCACTATAAAATAAAAAGGGAATAAAAACTGAAATAAAACTTTTACCAAGATTTATCCTGCGACTGGAGCAAGTCAAAGAAAGTCCCCAGTCAAATGGAACTGGCTCCATACGAATCACACCGCCCATATCTCAGGGTCCTCAAAATATTGAAATATGGATGTGTGCTGGACTTTAGCCCTTGGCCAATTAACCCTGGGGGGTGTTCCTGTCCCTGTCCACAGAACGTTCTGTGTTCTGAAGTGCCCAGAGCTGCATGGGCCAAGAACGGTTCGGATCATTGGATCATGGATGGAATTTCCAACACCAGCGCATCAGTCTGATCACGACAGTACCAATCATTGTTCAGCTGTCGCAATCAGGTGCCATATAACAGTTTTGTGCGTTTCTTCGGGATTCTACAGAGGCTACAAATACAGTTTTACATGCACATGTAGCCTAAAATATGTCCAATCAGAAGGAGTTATTTTCATCTCTCTGCAACTGATATTCTAGCTATTATGAGAGATGAAATGGATTCCTTTGATCTATGGATATAACTCAAAGCTGGCAGACTTTTCAGGGCCTGCTCCAGCTCTCCTGCTAACTCTTGTAGTCGAAATCACTAGGATTTTTCTTTTAGGTTCAAGAAGGTGGCAAACTCTGGCTACATAGGTGACAACGTTTCATTAGCATCGAGGTGTCACCTCTAGCCTAGAAACTGCTCTGTCCTTTCAGATGCTAATTGGTGAACATATGTCTCTGACTGAATACTGAATACTTATCTGTAATAACGGAATTAAATTAGATCTACAATTCCATATTTCTACTGATCACATCACATTTCAGCTACCCTACTCTTACGTTTATGTTACAATATCCATACAACCAATTTATTTGTCCTGGGACTTTAAATGAGGCACAACACAGACGACCAACAAATAGCTACTTTCCAGCATTGATTTTTAATAAATGAATAAACTTCTCATTGCATACAAAAAAGATAAAATGATAACAAGCTGATTTGTAATAAATCCATATTAATGCATTTCATACATAATTGGAAATACTATTGACCGTATACAATCCAGATGTCAATACATAAATACATTAAAATTGCATTTAAAAACTCGACGCATTTCATGACTCTTTGTTCACTTCTACAGGAGAAGATGCATGTATAATATCTGCAAGGTAAAACACCACGTATGTAGCATACCTAGTGGTATCTTGTAATATATAAAGTAGTTTCAATCTCAAGAGTCACCAAATCAGCCAAAAATACGTATGAAAGTATTTCCAAATGGTGATCGCCTGGGGAGTCTCATCCTTTTATCCTTTTTGTATGCAATAAGAAGTTTATTCATTTATTAGAAATCAATGTTGGAAACTAGTTATTCGTTGGTCGTGTGTGTTGTGCCTCATTTAAAGTCCCAGGACAAATAAATTGGTTCTATGGATCAGCCTGTGTCATCGGGAGCTGTGCAACAGGTGCTATTTTGAACACGTGCATTACCACATCTGCTATTTCATCATAGACAGCAAGTTAGAACAAAGAGAAAACGTAAAAATCTGTGTGAAACGCGTACACCCAAGTTTTATCACAGGTAATGATCCTTGACGTGAAATATGGGTCATCCACAGCAGGCTGAAGAAGTTCTTGGCAGACTTCAAAGAGATCTTCTTTCTGGTCCTGGGTCAGCGTCTGGGGATGAAATTGACAGCAACATGGTGCAAGTTCAAATCACATGTGAGGATTGCCTGGACTGTTCCATGTGACACACCGACAATGGCAATGTGGTGGATTGATCTCTGACAATTATCATACACAAGTTGCCGAATGGGTTTGACATTTCCAGAGGTTAAGCTCGTTAAAGGCCTTTCTGATGTCTTGTCATCTTCCAGTGATGTTCTGCTCTTGAAGTGAGCGTGCCACTCAAAACACCTTGAACGTCTCATTGCAGCATCACCATAAACTTGCCAAATCACATCAAGCGTTTTTGTGGCAAACTTTTGATGGGCATGCAAGGTAGTCAATGGGTGAGATAAAAGAATGTGTTCTGATGCTAGGAGTGTAGTGTGTACATAGTGTAACTTCAATATCCTGGAGGGAGGGTGATAGCACCAGGGTTGTGAGCCGAGGGGTTGTCTTCATGGCAACAGTACAGGGACAAAGGATGGCCTCCATGATCAGTAGGTAAGTGGAGGAAAAGGGATGTAGGGGAATCGGAGTGTAGCAAAGGCAAAGAGGGAAAAAGAAAAAACAAATAAAAAAGGAAAAAAGAAGAGAAAGAAGCAAAAAGAATTGAATAGTGTATCATAGGATGTTGCATTGACATCCAGGTCAGGTGCTACACTGAGTGCATCAGGCTGATCTCGGGGAAGCAGGAACAATTACCCTGTCAAGGGAGTTCAGTAAGAAGGGGAGCATGTATGAACTCATATGCAAGACTATAGGAGGACCGAAATCTTCAGAAACTCCTAGGGGGGTAGTGCTACGAATATATATGGCCAAGTGATCCATAGTCAGCATGTGGGTGGGTGCAGCAAACACATGATTACAATGAACAAAACTTGTATTGAAGGAATGGTCCAGAGATGCAAACAGCCCAGTCATAGAGCACTCAGTTGGGATCATTTACAGTTCTGTGTAAACTTGTAGATTGGAGCAGATTCCGATGCGCCAACAGCATCTGTTTCCATGAGCAGAATGTGGCCTGGCAAGTCTGAGCATAATAGGGAGGATTCTGAGGAAGGATGGCATGTCCCTAGCCTGTCCCTACTCCTCCAGAACCTTTCCCTACCAATAATGAAAATCTACACCTACAGTATCTCACAGATGTGAATCCACCCCTCACATTTTTGTAAATATTTTATTCTATCTTTTCATGTGACAACACTGAAGAAATGTAACTTTGCTACAATGTGACATAGTGAGTGTACAGCTTGTATAACAGTGTAAATTTGCTGTCCCTTCAACATAACTCAGCACGCAGCCATTAATGTCTAAACCGCTGGCAACAAACGTGAGTACACCCATAAGTGAGAATGTCCAAATTGGGCCCAAAGTGTCAATGTTTTGTATGTACACCATTATTTTCCAGCACTGCCTTAACCGTCTTGGGTACGGAGTTCACCAGAACTTCACAAGTTGCCACTGGAGTCCTCTTCCTTTCCTCCAAGACGATATCACGGAGCTGGTGGATGTTAGAGACTAGAGACATGCTTGGCCAGTCTATCACCTTCACCCTCAGCTTTTTTAGCAAGGCAGTGGTCGTCTTGGAGGTGTGTTGGGGTTGTTATAATGTTGGAATACTGCCCTGTGGCCCAGTCTCTGAAGGGAGGGGATCATGCTCTGCTTCAGTATGTCACAGTACATGTTGGCATTCATGGCTCCCTCAATGAACTGTAGCTCCCCAGTGCTGGTAGCACTCATGCAGCCCCAGACCATGACACTCCCACCACCATGCTTGACGACTGTGAGATACTGTAGGTAGAATTTCCCTGGAGGAAGACCAACACAGCTCCATAGCTCACAGTGTCTACCTGTCACTTTGAACAGCATAGAAGTATAAGATGAAGAGCCGGCAACTTGTTCTCCCAATAAAAGTACTTTATTCATAAAGGGTACAGTGTGCAAGTTACAGCAGCTTAGGCATCTCGGTAAAAAACCTTATTCATAGCCATAGAACAACTCAGAATAAACATATTTAAATACTAGACACAGACGATCTGTAAAACCTCCTCCCACTGCACATGGCTCCATCAATTAGATTAATTAATTAATCCATCAGGTGTCTTGGATGTCACATGCAGATGGGAGCAAAACAACAAAAGACATCTATAAGATAACAAAGTATGAAAAAGGTAAAAAATAAAAAAAATATAAAAATATACCTGTACATTCCGGGTAGAAGGATTATGAGCAGGGTACTTCTATATGATGTATAATAAAGATAACAATTGCCATGCACCATAAATATGTATATATGAGAGAAGGGACAAAGCTCAAACTTTAGTAAAAGAAAGATGGAGGTGGATAAACAAAAGAAAAAAAAAAACACATTCTGACATATTGATTTGTTGAAACTGTGTCATTGATAATATAATATTTTGGAAAGCCATTCACAGACTGCAGAATACATTTCACCAAAACAACCTGTTGCATATAGATGGAATAATAAGAAATGATAATAAAAAGATAAACAAATTGTTATTTGATAAAAAAGATCTAGTATATCCCATCTATGATTTAATCCCAAGGTAATTCTAACCTGTAAAGGAAAAATCCATCTAGCTTCTTTCTCTAATTAGATCCGATGTACATCTCCTCCACGTGTTGGTCTTTTAACCCTCTCTATGCCATGAAATCTAAATTAACTCATGTTAACAGAGTGAACGTCTCTAAAATGCTTGCAGACGTTAGAATTGTTCCTCGCATTAGGATTGGCAGCATCATTGTAATGTTCAAATATTCGGCACGTAGAGGTCTGAATATACTATACTAATATACTATAAACGTTCAAAGTGTACATTCCACCACATATACTACAAAGGTGGAACTGCAATAAATAAAGTCACGTATAGGAAAAACCTCCCCAGTAGTGCAGGATGTCACAGTATCACATTTATGATGTTTGTCGCAATAGCGACAAGTTCTCAGACCACAGCGATAAGGACCACTAACTGAAAGCCAAGTTCTGTTTGGTTGTTTAAATGAAAATAGACTGGGGGATAAAATATTCCCCAAAGTGCAAGAGCGTCTACTGGAAAACCTACAAACTCCTTGTAGAATGGATGCCAAGTCCTTATCTGCATACAGTATGGGCAAACACTTCCTCACAATGCTAGTAATCTGCCTGTATTCCCTAGAAAAGGTAGTAACAAATGTAGCAGATTTAATTGTTTTAGAAGGGTTTTCATTTTTATTTTTATCTTTGGTGAGTAGTGTGTCTCTCAAGTAAGACGTGTTCTCTGGAGTGATTAATCCTGGCTGTACTATACATGTGTCATGCTAGATCTTAAGCTGGTCATACACTCTTAGGTTTTTTTCTTTTTTTTGGGGATTTTAAGTGATAGTAAAGGTATTATTAAAATAAAAACAATAAACATGTTACACTTACCTGTTCTGCGCAATGATATTGCACAAAGTGACCCAAGACCTCCTCTTCTCAGGTCCCCGACTGGCTTCCCTGGCTCCTCCACTTCTCAGTGGGTTCCCAGAGGTAGCCACTTCCTATGAGGGTCCACCTACAGGCTCGCTCCTGAGCTGGGCTGTGTGCGTCTATTGACACACATAGTGCGGCTCGGCCCTGGCTGCCACTCCCTCGTCACAGGATTGTTTGAAAGCAGCAGGAGGAAGACAGAGGAGCTGGTATGAACAGCTCTGGATTGAGTTGTGTCAGGTAAGTGTTGTTGATGCACAGACAGATAATGGTTTTTGCATCCTATGCATTAAAGTGATACGAAACCTAAAAACGTTTTTTACCTTAATGCATTTTTTTAAGTTTCCTGTGCTTTCCCTTGCCCATGTGAAGGGGAAGAGAGGGGAGATGAGATCAGCGCTGTGCACAGCTGCCTCTCTTCTCCCTCACTTCCTCTTCACACAGGGACTTGAACAGCAGCAGGAGCCATTGGCTCTTGCTGCTGTCAATCAAGTGCAGTGAAGAGGAAGTAGAGAGGCGGGGGTTAAGTCCTGCAGCGTGTGTCTATGGAGCCCGGCACAGATCAGGAGCGAGCACACAGCGTTTGTCCCCATAGCAAGCGGCTTGCTATAGGGACACACAAAAAAGAGGAGAAAGGATCACCATCGGGGGACCCAAGAAGAAGAGGATTGGGGCCACTCTGTGCAATACCACTGCACAGAGCAGGCAAGTAAACATGTTTGTTATTTTAATAAAAAAAAAAAAGTCTGCTTTTAGTAACACTTTAAGGTAAAAAAACATTTTGCTATTACAATCACTTTACAACAAATGATTTCCATGCCCCAGTATATTCCACTGGTATATGCCCATGTTGTACCCTTATCTCTACTACTTTCAATGCCATTTCTTATAGAAATAAATGGGACTTGATAAGTACACAAATCCAAAAAATGAGCATTCCTAGGCTCAGATTGTGATGTAATTGCTTCCCTATGCTGCAAAGGACAGTGAAAAGAGCAAGGGATAATTTCCTGTATTCTTGTTCTTAGTAGCGAGGCCCCCCCACATGGCACCCATCATGATGCGGTGATATGATGACATCATTGCGTCGCACCCAACAATGTTGCACAATCAGCAAAGAATAAAAAAGGGGAGAGGCTCCTCAGTCTCTGATCTACATTCTATTTTGTGGCCAGTGAGATGATGACATCTTACCAGGAGAAAAAATGCAAAAAAAGGAATATTGGGTGTTTATGAGTCTTATAGAGAAAGGTGAGGCAAGTGGGGCATCTAGTGGGGAGAAGGATGCCTAAAAGGACAAAGGACCACTTTTGACATATGGAGCTGCAAGTGTGTATGTGTGTATATACATGTAGCACTACCCCCTCAGGGGCCGCTGAATAATTTTCAGGTTTCCTATATCTGTTGACCCTACTCTGGAAGCCCAGCCCCTGCTGAGACCACCTTAAACCTCTGGCCAGAAGAATCCTCTGGCTGCAACCACACAATAGACTCACACAGTTTAGAGTGATCTGGTATTCCGGTTGTATTGAAATCAAATGTAAGCACAGTAAAGCAACAGGGAGATATGTGCATAAAGTAACAGCAGTCACACTAGTATCCTCAAGTAAAGGTCATAACATAGCATAATCTCAATCAGTTTTAGATGTCCTGCAGTTTAGAATTTAAACAATAGCCCCAATCCTGAGATGTTTCTTCCCCAGTGAGTCACAAAAACTACCAAACAGAGAGGCTTACTCACTTCGGGCCCTTAGTGGCTGAGGGCTGAGTAAGTTCTGAAGGAAAGAAAAGCTCTTTATTTGAATAGACTAATATCCCTTTAACCACAGTGTTTGATCTTCTGTGTGCTCGATGGGGCCCTAGTTGGTGCAAGTAAGGATTCAAATCCTCCTTGAGGCAGAGGGGTAGAAGTTACTTAATAGAGTATAAACACAAGGAGAAGGAGCAGCCCCCTTTAGTAATGTTGCATTCAAATAGTATCCCTTTGGCACACACAGGGTGAAGTGTAAAATTTGGCAGTAAGTAGAAATGGGAAAACACACTTCTGTGGAGTTGGGCTCTTCCTCAGGCCACAGTGACAACAATGCAGGAGCTCTTTGGGAATGAGTACACTGTAATGGGGGCAATAATGCAGCTGAGCCTGCAGATGGCAGATAGTACTATGGGCCTCTGTGACTGGATATGCTGGAACTAGTAGGCTTACCAACTTAGGCCTTAACACATGTAACTGAAGAAACGATTGTAGTCAAGCCGAGTAGAGAACAATTGAACTGGGTAATGTCATGTTCAACATGGAAGGCTTGAATATGGAATTCTCTCACCCAATCTATGGTCTTGGACAGATGACAGAAAGTCTTTCCATAGACGGGTGCCCCTGTTTCCTCATGGTTCCTCCTCCATAGATCCTCTGGACAACAGCACTCCAGCCCTCCAGTTCGCAGGACTGTCAGCCAGACTTGTTAGCAGCCAGAAACTCCTCCTCTCTCCCTCTCTCTCTGCGGTCTGGCCTGGCTTGGACCTCCAGCATCCCGCAGAGTCTTCTCCTTACACCTGCACTCCAGCTCTCACCATCCACTTCCTGTACTCTGGTTCCCAGGCTTCTGTGTTTTTTTGCCCCCAACCAGCCACCAGTTCGTCTGGGAAGTGTAGTCCACTAGCTCCATGTCAGACAGTGAAGTCCTACAAATCAGCCTACGAATCCCAAAAAGCTTTTCAATCGAGTCTGTGTAACTGGGCTGCAGGAAACTGCCATCTTGTGTCCATTTAACATCCTGCAAACAGTATTTTTGCAGGGTGTTACATACAATATATACACAGCTCAAAAATTAGAGAAACACTTTTTAATCAGAGTATAGCATCAAGTCAATTAAACTCCTGGGATATTGATCTGGTCAGGTAAGTATCAGAGGGGGTTGTTCATCAGTTTCAGCTGCTTTGGTGTTAATGAAATTAACAACAGGTGCACTAGATGGGCAACAATGAGATGACCCCAAAACAGGAATGGTTTTACAGGAGGAGGCCACTGAAATTTTTTTCCCTATTCATCTTTTCTGACTGTTTTTCACTAGTTTTGCATTTGGCTAGAGTCAGTGTCACTACTGGTAGCATGAGGCGATACCTGGACTCTACAGAGTTTGCTCAGGCAGTCCAACTCCTCCATGATGGCACATCAACATGTGCCATTGCCATTGTCTCTCAGTACAGTCTCAAGAGCATGGAGGAAATTCCATATTCCAGGCCATATAAGGTCCTTAACCCATCAGCAAGACCGATATATGCTCCTTTGTGCAAGGAGGAATTGTCAATGTCCTACCTTTCTACCAGAGGTTATGTTACTCCATGTGCTGGCATCCAGCTTGGATTTCTGCAGAGCATGGTGGGAATCTTTTATGCCTTCAGGTCTCTGAGGTCCATCCCCCAGAGGGGTGTGGTGGATGACATATAAGCCTGTGTTCCGCACATGCTCTTTGCACTTGTGTCTTTGTGTTGCTGTTACTCTGTTCTGACTCTCGTGACTCTCCTGGAATCTGACTCGGCTTGTGACCTGACCATTCTTTGTGTTCTCCTTTGATCTTACCCTCCGTTGCTGAACCGGCTCGTGACCTGTGATTCTCGTCTGCTGTCCTGTACCGTTTTGTCTCGTTGTTGTTGACCCGGCCTGCCCAACTACTCTATTGTCTTTACCACTAGCTACACGCCATTGGCGGTGGCCATTACCGCAGCTGGAGTGCCTCGGGGGCCGCGACCTGGTTCCTGGCTGCGTCAAGTCCATCCCCACCATCAGGGCCCTGGTGAAGGGCAGCCTGGGACTTAGACTCCGTGCCCTGAGGGACTTCGGTCTGTGGGTGGTGGTTGTCGTCAGCCTGTGCGTTACATTGTTATTAGGCCTGCCTGTCCGTTTCCCAGCTCCTGCCCTGACAGGAATAGGATAAGCACTGCCAGAGCCCTACAAAATGACCTCCAGCAGGCCACTGGTGTGAATGTCTCTGACCAAACAATCAGAAACAGACCTTATGAGTGTGCCTGAGGGCCAGACATCCTGTAGGGGGCCCTTTGCTCACTGCCCGGCACCATAGAGCTCAATTGGTATTTGCCATTGAACACCAGAATTGGCTGGTCCACCACTGGCACCCCGTGCTTTTCACAGATGAGAGCAGGTTTACCCTGAGCACATGTGACAGACGTGAAAGGGACTGGAGAAGCCGTGGAGAACGTTATGATGCCTGTAACATTGTTCACCATGACCATTTTGGTGGTGGGTCAGTGATGGTCTGGAGGGATGCAAAGACCTCTACAGGCTAGACAATGGCACCCTGACTGCCATTAGGTATCAGGATGAAATCCTTGGACCCGTTGTCAGACCCTATGCTGGTGCAGTGGATCCTGTGTTCCTCCTGGAGGATGAAGGAGTTGATACCATTGAATGGCCCCCCACGCTCGCCTGACCTAAATCCAATAGAACACCTCGGGGATATCATGTTTCGGTCCATTCGACACTGCCAGGTTGAACCTCAGACTGTCCATGAGCTCAGTGATGCCCTGGTCCAGATCTGGGAGGAAATACATCAGGACACCATCCATCATCTTAATAGGAGCATTCCCCGATGTTGTCAAGCATGCATACAAGGACGTGAGGGCCATACAAACTACTGAGTAGCATTTTAGGTTGCTGCAATGAAATTTCAGCAAAATGGACTCGCCTGCTGCATAATATTTCACTTTGATTTTCAGGGTGTTTTTGAATTCAGTCCTGTGTTGGTTGATAACTTTTATTTCCATCAAACGATGGGGCGTTCTTACCTTCCTAACAGATTACCCCGTCCATATCAGTATAGATATCCAGCATGATATTTTTCCCCATTGAGATCTGATGTGTTTTCAAAGTGTTCCTTTAATTTTTTTGAGCAGTGTATATAAAATCAGGAAACCATTTTACTTTGAAGCCACAGTCTGCACTATGCTACTTGCACTGTTTCATTCCCAGCATTGTTCCAAAATTACTGTAAACCCATTCACTATTAATCGTCTCAACTAGAGATGAGCGAATTATTCAAAAATTCGATTCGACTGATTCGGCGAATTCGTGAAAAAATTTCGATTCGAGTCGAATATATTCGCTGCGAATTTAACTTATAAAAGGGTGTTTCTAGGCTTCAGAGAGCCTTTATATTAGTGCAGAACACTGTACCTTTAATTTAAATGCCCTTGGAGTCTGCTGGGGAAAAGAAATAATACTGACAGTCAGTATGACATGCAGATGAGTGCCGTCGATCTTAGAATCACCGCACACTTCACTCATTTGGGCAGTCACGGTGTCAAAACCAGAGTGTGGAGCCACAGTGTGGCGGTGGAGGCAGCAGCAATGGGAGGCTATACAGCACCCTATGACAAAAATGGAAACCACCAGCAGTGTGAGGAGTGTTCTGTCCCCACATGAAGGCGAATGAAGGTATATCTAATAATGGCTGTGTAACTTCCTACCTTCGTATCCAAGCAGTGGAGCAGACCGGACCGGC
>CATNWA010002991.1:0-20361 GCA_951230385.1 Staurois parvus
ATGACCATGATCTAACGACATCTGGAATGCCATCACAGCAATGAAAGAGACAACACCTACTACTCCCCATCTTCTCCCCTATCCTACTCCTAGAATTGACTTCTTTGTTACAGACCAAATAGACCCCTACAACACCATATAACGTCATCCAAAAATTGGCACCATAAACCTGGTCCTGAATCACGCTCCAATCAACATAACTCTTGGACAAAAAACAAGCAACATTCCTCAAATCCCCCCCCTGTTAAGCTGGAGACTGAATTCCTCGATACGGAAGAACCCAGATAACCGAAAAACACTTGCTAGAAGCTCACAAAGTATTTTTTGAATTTAAAAAAAACCACTTCCTGTCCGGACACCTTTCACCCCCTTCCTGTCCAGGCCAATTTTCAGATTTCAGGCAGCTAATCGACATTGTGAAATGACAAAGTTAATAACTTTTACTCAGGGGGCATATCAAGCACTGTATCTAAATGTAAATTATTATCAATTTTTTTCACGAAAACAAATGAGAGCTTTAAGTTTGGTGGTATATTTAATCATCACATTGATGTTTTTTATTTTTTGCTAAAAAAAAAATGAAAAAAGACTGAAAATGTTGAAAATAACATGTTCTTCTTAGTATTTGTACAATAAATTTTGCAAATAAATATACTTTCTTCATAAACTTAGGCCAAAATCCATTGTGCTACTTTCTTTTGGGTAGAGCGATAGACAGTAACCCACAAATCAGTGTGAGTATTATTTAGTCTTTAATATCTGGAACTGGTTATAGTCCATAGACATTTTCTATATATTTTTTTAAAATTTAAAATGTATTACAATCCTGATGTATGGACTACCTATATTAATTTTCTTGGGGTCCTAAAATGCCAGGGACAGTACCCAAATACCCCCCAAATGACCCCTTTTTGGAAAGTAGACAGTCTGAGGTATTTAATTGAGAGGCATGGGGAGTTTTTGAAGTTGTCATTTTTTTCACCCGCCAGTTTTGAAGGAAAATGATGAAAGTAAACACAATTATTTTTTTTTCCACAAAAGTTCGTCATTTAAACAAGTTCTTTCTCTCACACGGCAATAGGCATACTGTGCATATTACCCCAAAACACATTCTGCTACTCTCTTCCTGAGTATGGCGGATACCACATGTGTCTAAAACTTTTTCACAGCCTTAACCACATAAGAAGGGGCCCCAATCCAATAGAGGCACACCTTAGGCGTTCTAGGGGCAAAAAATTTCACATCTAATTTCTTGACTGTCTATATCCACAGTTTTCGGATAGTGTCCTGGAGCACCAGGACAATTGAAAATTACCCACAAAATGACCCCATTTTAGAAAAGAAAAACACCCTCAAAGTATATTTTAAGAGGCATGTGGGAGTCCTCTGAGAAGGACTTTTCATTTTTTGCCCTACAGTTTTGGGAAAATGTGAAAAATTAAATATATTTTTTTTTTATGCAAAGTTGTCAATTCTTTGAGATATTTTCTATTACACAGCATAGAGGCATACTTAAAAACATACACCTCAAAATGAGCATTCTTTAACTCCTGCTGAATATGGCAATACCAAATGTGTGAGACTTTTTCACCAGTTCTGGCCACATAGAGGGGCTCTGCATTCCAATAAAAGCACCTGTTAGCGTTCTAAGGACAAAAATTACACATCTAATTTCTTGACTACCTATTGCCGTTTTAGAGGTCCTGGAGCATCAGGACAATGGAAATTACCCACAAAATGACCCCTATTTTTGGAAAGCAAACACTACCCCCAAGCTATGTTTTAGGAGGCATGGGGAGAGTCCTTTGAAGACTTCTATTTTTTTGCCAAAAGTTTTTTGGAATATGTTATAAAGAGAAAATGCTCTAAATGTATACTTTTTTTTTCATCTACGCAATAAAGTTGTCAATATAGAAGATATTTTCTAATACACAGCATAGGCATACTTAAAATTAACACCCCAAACCACATTCATTCTCTAAACTCCTTCCTGAGTATAACAATACCACACATGTTAAGACTCTTTTTCACAGCCTAGACAAATAGAGGGGCCCCACATCCAATAAGCACCGTTAAGCATACTAAGGGCAAAAATTACACATCTAATTTATTGACTACGTATCACAAGATTTGGAGGTCCTGGAGCAGCAAAGTCTTCTGAAGACTTAATTTCTTTACACAGATTTTTATAAAATGTGAAAAAAAAGTAGTTTTTTTTTTTAATGCAATGATTACCAATAATAACATATTTCTAACAACACTGCATAGGCATTCTTAGAAATAAACACATCAAAACACATTCTGCTACTTTTCCTGAGAATGGGGATACCACATGTGTAAAGACATTTTCAGTGTTTGGACTGATTACTGGTCATATGCAACCTGTTTATCACAAAAATTAGCAAACATTATATATCAATAAAGCATAGTGTAGCTTCACCTACGGCCTGTTTCCTAAAAGCTTAACCTACTAGTACGTGGCTGTCCACATAGCACTATGTTCATTCACCAATGAAGTTGAACAAAAGATAAACCAAAGAGTACCTGTGGTTTCAGTGCAGAGGATTGGGTGGCACCAGATGTGCTCTCACAGGAAGGTAGTCAGTGGGATGTGCAGATGGGTCAGTACCGGTGTCATGCATAGGACGGTGGTGAGCAAACAGGCAAAGCAGTGGTCCAGGAAGAAGACAGGAACATGGTCCATATAAAAAGGCCACGAGTCAATACAGACAGCAAGCAAAGACGTGGTAAAAGGATTGGTCCCAGGCAGAAACATTAAGCTTAGGGCCTTAGTTAGGTAAGACTGGACATAGGGGGGGGGGGTAGTAGAGGCTTCATCCCACCCAAATCTCTTTGAAGCCTCTGGTCTCCCAGACCCTGATCCGGGAATTTAAAAAACCCAAAGAAAACGAAAAGTTTTCTCTGCTCAGAAACAACTACTCTGGATCCCCTCACATACATGAGACACCCCTGTCCCTTGTTGTCTTTGAAATCCCACTACTAAAGTGGGAGGGCAAAAGATCAGTCCAGGAGGCAGGCAGAGGCATGGTTTGATTAACAGGGCCGAGGTCAGTTCAGGCAGCAAGCAGAGGCATGGTTGATTAACAGGCCGAGGTCAGTTCAGGCAGCAGGCATAGGCATGAATCGAGAGTAACAGGCCGAGGTCAGTTCAGGCAGCAAGCAGAGGCATGGTCGAGTAACAGGCCGGGTCAGTTCAGGCAGCAGGCAGAGGCGATGGTCAAGTAAACAGGCCACGAGGTCAGTTCAGGCAGCAGGCAGAGGGCATGGCAAATAAACAGGCCCAAGGTCAGTTCAAATGGAAGCAGGAAAATGAATTCAGGCAACAGGCAGAAACGTTGGCAGGGAAATAGCAAACAGAGGACAAAAGAGTTATATCTTCACCGTACTTCACTAATAATGTAGTGCGACGTTATGGTAGATACGGAAGCACTCTTCTATACAGAGACCAGCTTGCTTTTGAGGGACACTGGGGGACAGAGTATCGGGTGTCAGATTCGAATTCCATGTTTGGAGCATACCTAACATCTCTTTTGAGGATTGCGGTCTGTTTCGGTAGGGGGACGATATGGGGGAAATGTCTTTCAGTTGCAATCGGCTCACTGCATCAGACCGAATTTTGTTCAGGTACGGGTCCTTCCTTGATAGATTTGAGGGATGTGATAATCTCTTCCTGATATTGTAAGAAGGTGACAGGTCTTTGTGTGGACTTCTGGAAAACGATGTAGGAATTGTTACAGGGCCAATATGGAAAGGTAGAAGGATTACTTTTTTATACAGTAGATGATCTTCTGTTGGGTATGTAGGGCTGTAACATTTGATCATTTAAATCCACTCCCCCCATGAACAGGTTGTATATCATGTCAATGCATTGGGGTTTTCAGATGGGACCGCGACTTCCTTGAATTTCCAATGAGCTGCTGTTATGGACAGATGAAAGGACATACACACATCCCGTTTGTCTCTCCACTTAAGGGCCATGATCTCTTCATTTCTCAAGCTAGCTGACTCCCCCCTGTTTAGCCTGGTGGCAACCAATTGTTGTGGGAAAAGCCCTTTCGATTGGGTCGAACTGTGCCACAGGCTACAGTGTCCTTGAGATAAAGGTGGCGGAAAAGGGGCAGGCTTGTGCAGAAATTGTCCACGTAAAGGTGGGTACCCCTGATTGAAGAGGGGGATAATACCAGGTCCCAGACAACTTTTCCGCTACTCCCCATATAGGCTGGGCATTCAGGGGGCTCTAGCTGACTGTCCTTTTTCCCTCGTAGATACGGAACTTGTACACATACCCTGTGGCCCTTTTGCAGAGTTTGTTCATCTTCACCCCGTATCTGGCCCGTTTACTTTGGGAATGTACTGTTTTATGATCAGCCTCCAGTGAAATGGATTAGGGATTCATCGACACAGATGTATTTTTTTTCAGGACAATATATTTCTGAAAATCTTTGGTTGAAATTAATTGATTAGTGGACGAATTTTATAAAGTTTGTCGTACTCGGGGTGATCTCGGGGGAGGCACAGGGAATTTAACGTTGATGAAATGTAGAAAGTGCAGAATTGTTTTACAGCGGGATCCTGGACATAAGTGGCAGAAAAGAGCGGCATGTGTTGAATGCGATTTGTCGACCAATAAGCATGCAGTTCATTTTTTTTGTTAGTCCCCCATATTAAATGTAAGGCCAAGAAACACTTTAAATTCTTCACTGTGAGGCATTTCCACTCAAATGTTTGAGCATAACAGGAGTTGGGATTTTGGGTGATGAATTGCTGGGTGAAAATATTGCATTTGGTGCACAACTGAATTCAAAAATCTTCAGTGAAAAATAAATAGGAAATAATCAATGGCTGTAAAATTTTGGGTTTCTGCCTGAATTGCCTGGTTGGGCTATGAATGGGGGAATTATTTAGGTGCTCCTGGGATCCTGAACTGAAGGTAGCCACATAGGGTTTTAAAAGAGCATCTGGGACAGCAGTATGGGCCCTAATCCTTGGTGGCTGATGTGACACCCCGAGTACTAGAACTTGCACTTACAGTGCTGGTAGTAGCCATGTCAGAGGAACGTATTGAGCTGCTGGTGGTTGCTTGCTGCTCCTTGGAGTTCCTCATTCTTTTTGTTGGAACACCTTCTTCTGAGTCAGAGAGTGAACTGCTGCTGTGTACTGGTTGATATACAGAATCTGAGTCTGACAGTGAGAGTTCTCCGTCACTCTCATCTGTCATACTCAGAATTTGAAATGCCTCCTCGCTTCTATATGATCTTTTGGCCATATTTTTGACACTGATCAGGACCCACTGGGTATGGCAGTGATCAGGATGGTGTTGAGGGGACAGCAGTGAGGGACAGATATCTGGCTGCACGATGGTTCACACTAGTCACTGTTGGGCAAAAATCAGAGATACCGTGAGCTGGCAGGAAATGTTTTTGTGAGTGTGTGTAAACTGTGTGGCCAAGGGTGAAATCTACTCACAGTTAGCTGTACTGGATCTCTCTCTCACAGACGATGACAGTGAACAGGATCCACTGGTGTGGCGGAGATCAGGGACACTGTATGAACAGGGACACTGTAAGGTGATTCAGGGACACTGATTGGACCACTGTATGGTGATCAGGGACACTGCTGGACCACTTGTGCGGCGATCATGGGACACTGCAGGGCCACTGCGGTGATCAGGGGACACTGCTGGGCCACTGTGGTGATCAGGGACACTGCTGGGCCACTGAGGCAATCAGGGACACCAGTTATGTGGTGATCAGGGACACTGCTGGAGACCTCTTGTTCGGTGTAGGTGGATCAGGACAACTGCTGAGGCCACTGCGATGATCAGGACACTGCTGGACCACTTGTGCGGTGATCAGGGACACTGCTGGGCCACTGCGATGATCAGGACACTGCTGGACCTCTTTGTGCGGTGATCAGGGACACTGCTGGGCCACTGCGATGATCAGGACACTGCTGCTGACCACTTGTGCGGTGATCAGGAACACTGCTGGGCCACTGTGGTGATCAGGGGGGACATTGCTGGACCACTTGTGCGGCAATCAGGGGACACTGCGGTGATCAGGGACACTGCTGGGCCACTTGTGCGGTGATCAGAAACACTGCTGGGCCACTGCAGAGATCAGTGGGGCACTGCTGGACCACTTGTCTGGCGATCAGGGACACTGCTGGGCCACTTGTGTGGTGATCAGGAACACGCTGGGCCACTGCGGTGTAATCAGGGACACTGCGGTGATCAGTGGGCACTGCTGGACCACTTGTCCGGCGATCAGGGACACTGCTGGACCACTTGTCCGGCGATCAGGGGAAAACTGCTGGACCACTTGTCAGGCGATCAGGGACACTGGCTGGACCACTTGTGTGTGATCAGGAACACTGCTGGGCCACTGCGGTGATCAGAGGGATCACTGCGGTGATCAGGGGCACTGCTGGACCACTTGTCCGGCGATCAGGGACACTGCTGGACCACTTGTCCGGCGATCAGGGAAACTGCTGGACCACTTTTCAGGCGATCAGGGACACTGCTGGACCACTTGTTTGGGGATCAGGAACACTGCTGGGGCCAATGCGGTGATCAGGGACACTGCTGGGCCACTGCAATGATCATGGACACTGCTGGACCACTTGTGCGGCAATCAGGGACACTGCAGGGATCAGGGGACACTGCTGGGCCACTTGTGTGGCGATCAGGGGGCCACTTGTGTGGCAATCAGGGGCACTGTGGTGATCAGGGACACTGCTGGACCACTTGTGCGATGATCAGGGACACTGCTGGGCCAACTTGTGTGCAATCAGGGACACTGCGGCGATCAGGAACACTGCTGGGCCACTATGTGGCGATCAGGGACACTGACAATCAGGGAGACTGCTGGGCCACTTGTTGGGTGATCAGGGCCACTTGTGGGCAATCAATGCTATTTGTTGGCGATCAGGGCCACTTGTGGGGCAATCAGGGCCACTTGTGGGTGCAATCAGGGCCACTTGTGGGCGATCAGGGACACTTGTGAGCGATCAATGCCACTTGTGGACGATCAGGGACATTTTTGGGGCAATCAGGGCCACTAGTGGGTGATCAGGGACACTTGTGGGGGTGATCAGGTGTCACTGAGGTGGAGGGCAGTTAGCTACTACATCTTCTTTGCTCTTTCTCTCACAGACAACTCCGTGTGAGGAGAAGGAGGCGGAAGCCGCACCATGCGGCTTTTGTTTACACTAAGACTGTGTCCTTATTGGACACAGCTGATCACATGGTATATGACCGATTTCATTGGTCCTATACCATGTCACGTGATCCACCGTGTCCGTCGGACTCGGCGATCATCGGGCTTGTGGGTGCGCGCTCTAGGAGCCGCGCACGAGCCTCAGATACAAGGTGCCATTTAGAAACGGCAACCCGCTCCTGGAGGTGTCCCGTCCCGCCGCTGATAAACAGCGGCTGGACGGGAAGTGGTTAAGCCTAGTGACAGTATTAACCCCTTTCATACCGGGCAATTTTACCCCTTCCTGCCCAGGCCATTTTTCAGGTTTCAGCGCTCTCACACTTTGAATGACAATTGCGCGGTCATACAACACTGTACCCAAACTAAAATTTTATCATTTTCTTCACACAACTAGAGCTTTCTTTTGGTGGTATTTAATCACCGCTGGGGTTTTTATTTTTTGCTAAATTAACAAAAAAAGACCAAAAATTTTGAAAAAAAAACACGTTTTTCTTTGTTTCTGTTATAAAAGTTTACAAATAAATAATTGTTCTTCATAAATTTAGGCCGAGATGTATTCTGCTACATGTCTTTGGTGAAAATAACCCAAATTAGGATGTATTATTTAGTTTGTAGGAAAGTTATAGAGTTCACAAACTATGGTATAGATCTGAATATTGATCAATCCTGAAGTACTGACAGCCAATCTAATTTCTTGAGGTCCAAGAATGTCAGAATAGTACAGATATCCCCCAAATGTCAGGACGGTACAGATATCCCCCAAATGTCAGGACGGTACAGATATCCCCTAAATGTCAGGACAGTACAGATATCCCCCCAAATGTCAGGACGGTACAGATATCCCCCAAATGTCAGGACGGTACAGATATCCCCCAAATGTCAGGACAGTACAGGTATCCCCAAATGTCAGGACAGTACAGATATCCCCCAAATGTCAGGACAGTACAGATATCCCCCAATGTGGACAGTACAGATATCCCACAAAGTACTACAGATATCCCCCCAAATGTCAGGACAGTACAGATATCCCCCAAATGTCAGGACAGTACAGATATCCCCCCAAATGTCAGGACGGTACAGATATCCCCCAAATGTCAGGACGGTACAGATATCCCCCAAATGTCAGAACACTACAGATATCCCCCAAATGTCAGGACAGTACAGATATCCCCCAAATGTCAGAACGGTACAGATATCCCCCAAATGTCAGGACGGTACAGATATCCCCCAAATGTCAACATGTCAAGGAACAGTACAGATATCCCCAAATGACCCCTTTTTGCAGAGTAGAGACAGTCCAACGTACTTCATAAGAGGAATGGTGAGTTTTTTGAAGTTGCATTTTTTTTGTCATAATTTTTCAGAAAATGAAAAAATTAAAAAAATTATTTTCACAATTTTTTTTTTTACATACTGTCACCAGTGCAGTACAGCATCATCATATAACTGGCATGGCGGTGATCAGGGACACTGGGTGACAGTATGAAAAAAAAAAAATATATATATATATTTTTTTTTTATTATTATTTTTAATTTATTACATTTTTTTTTTTTTTTTAAGATTTTGTTTCATATTTTACTATGACCAAAGTAGTGCAATGTTACCATAGTAACATTGTACTACTTTGGGGAAGTGATCGGTATTTTTTTTTTTTTTTTTTTACACAATTTGCTTATAGCAAAGAATTACTTTACCTGAATGAAATCGATTCATTCAGTTTTGTTTTTTTTTTGGGTTTTTTTTGTGCTTAGCTGTGATTTGGTCACAGCTAATCACATGACATGTGCATGTGATTAGCTGTGACCATTCACAGCTAGGTCACTAGTATACAATGGTTGGCATGAATGAAGCCATCCTGTATACAACTGTCATGTGACCTGCTGTGATTAGTCACAGCAGGTCACATGGTACCAGCAACGGGGGCCGCTACTCAGATCTGTCATCGGCCGCGTCCGAGGTACACGGCCGGTGACAGATCGCGCCGCTGCGTGGCTCTGCATTAGCGCAAACTGCGCATGTGCGGGAGGACGCCAAATGGCGTGCACCCGGAATGCCAAAGCACTTTTGAAGCCGCCAAACGGCCATTGGCCGGGCGGCTAATGGTTAAAGTCTCCTCCAAAGACAACTTGCCGGGACGTAAAAAGGAAAGGCTTAATCCTTGTAAAGAGGCATTTCCTATCCCACGTAGACTGGGGACCGTAGATGTTAATGAGCCTTAGCTCTTGCCCCTTCACAAGGAAGTCTAAGACCATACACCTTCCAATCTCTACCTCAATGACCCACCGACGCGTTACCATGCCGGAAAAAGTACCGCAACTCCGCTGTAAGGCGAAAACAAGCGCGGCCACAAGAGACCAGAAAGAGGGACCACACCTCCACTCCCTCTTCGCTAGATGGACATCAGCAAGACTGCTGAGCCGGGTCTCTTGCAAAAACACAAACATCAGCACAAATACCACTGAGCAAAAATAAGGCCGTACTCATCTAGCACCTACAGACTTTATGCTGGCAACATTAATGGTTGCCACATTTATCGGAGAGGGAACTGCCATCAAGGTAATTGAGATGGTCGTTTCTTAACCTTAGTCTTCCTCGGCCTAACCGGAAACCTGTCCCTTTTTTTACATCCTGCCTCCACATCCTCCATAGGGGGAAGGGCATCTCCAGAATCACTCCCACCCCCTGAAAGGATCTCAAACTATTGGTGAAAAATTCATCCTCCACCTCCAAAGAGGATATGGAAGATGCGGGGGTCAACACCACCCTATTCTTCCCTTTCCCCCACCACTGACCATCCCTCTCTCTCAACTCTATCTGACCTATTTCCTCCATCCTTCTCCTTCTTCTCATCCTTCCTTCTCTTCTCTTCTCATCCTTCTCCTTCTCCTTCTTCTCATCCTTCTCCTTCTCCTTCTTCTCATCCTCTCCTTCTCCTTTCCTCATCTCCAAGGCATTTAAATTAAAGGTACTTCTGCACTAATTTAAAGGCTTCTGAAGCCTAGAAACCCTTTTTATAAGTTAAACTTCGTTGTGAATTAATTCGCATCGAATCGAATTTCATACTGGAATTCGCCGAATCAGCCGAATCGATTATTTTGAAAAATTCGCTCATCTCTAACAAAATACCACTGAGCCAAAAATAAGGCCACACTTCTTGCACCTACCAGGGACTTTGCTGGCAACATTAATGGTTGCCACATTTAGCGGAGCAGGGAACTGCCATCAAGGTAATTGAGAGATGGTCGTTTCTTCCTTTAGTCTTCCTCGGCCTAACCGGAGACCTGTCCCTTTTTTTACATCCTGCCTCCACATCAAGGAATCATTCTTCCCTTTCCCCACCACTGACCATCCCTCCCCCTCCAGGATCATCAACTGATCCACCCTTCCTTGACCTCCCTCAGAAACTGCCTTGCCCTTTACAGGGTTCTTGACGGAGTGGGAGTAAAGTTGGAGGAGGTGTTACAGAAGGCGCCTTGGGCACATTCTTAGCCCCAACACCCCGATTCTTCCGAGCGGGGGGGCACAGGAACACTAGGGGTAGACGACACTGGGGGAGACACTTGGGGAGACACAGAGACACGAGGAGACTTTACAGAGGGGACAGTCACAGGCACACTAGGGGACACAGTAGATGTTACAGGTACCTGGGTACCTGTTTTGCCAGAATTGCCAGGGGGAGGAGCTTCTGTGCCCCTCTCCTCGGCCTCCATCCTATCCAGCTCTTCCTCTAGCCCAGGTAAATTATGAAGTGCCTCTGGGCTCCGATTGTACGAGTGCCCTAACTGTAGGCACAGATTGCACCGAATGAGATTGCACTCACGGGCTGTGTGACCGATACCCTGGCACAGCGAGCATTTTAAAACATCACAAGTTGCAGCGAAATGCCCTTTATTGACACATCTGTGGAAGACCTTCGGTTGCCCGGCTTAGAAGATAATAAGTCAGTCTCTACCAATAAAGGCTGACCCTCCCACCGCAGCTGCACCACATTTCTCCTCTGTGCCTGCTCCCCTGATCCCACAAACTGCGCAACAGGCGCACTCACAGAATTCCCTCCCCCTCTCAGGGCAGCTGAGTAGCTCAAGACTCTTCCTGCATCAGGAGCTGGGAGCTAGGGGGGAGGATGGAGCCGGAGCCGTGGTGTGGGCGGGGCCTGATGCTGGAGCTGAAGCCATGGTGTGAGCGGGGCCTATGGCTGGAGCCGGTACCTTGGAGTGGGCGGGGCCTGCGGCCGGAGTCAGAGCCGTGGTGTGGGTGGGACCTACATCCAGAGCCGGTACCTTGGAGTGGGTGGGGCCTGTGTCCGGAATCAAAGCCGCGATATGGGCGGGCCCTGTGGCTGGCACCATGGTATGGGTGGGGCCTGCGGCCAGAGCCACCATGGTGTGGGCGAGGCCTGCGGCCAGAGGAGATTCCATCTCCTGCACAAAGCTCAGCCCAGCCACTTCATCACTGTGAGTCTCCTGTGACTCCCACACTAGCTGCTGCTGTGCTGCTGAGCAGGGATGGATCCTGCACTTCCTCCTCCACTCTCACTGCTGCGGATGGATCCCTGGCTCCGGGACTTCCTCCTCCACTCTCACTGCTGCGCTCCCTCCAACTTGCTCCAGGACTTCATCCTCCACTCTCACTGCTGAGCTCCCTCCAGCTTGCTCCGGGACTTCCTCCTCCACTCTCACTGCTGCGCTCCCTCCAACTTGCTCCGGGACTTCCTCCTCCACTCTCACTGCTGAGCTCCCTCCAACTTGCTCTGGGACTTCCTCCTCCACTCTCACTGCTGTGCTCCCCCTGCTTGCGCTCCTCCACCTCCGGCTTGCGCTCCCTCCCAGGACTCCTCCTCCACTCTCACTGCTGTGCTCCCTCAGCTGCTCCGGGACTTCCGCTCCCCTCACTGCGGCTTCCTCCAACTTGCTCTGGGACTTCCTCCTCCACTCTCACTGCTGTGCTCCCCTCCACCGGCTTGCTCCAGGACTTCCTCCTCCACTCTCACTGCTGCTCTCCCTCCGGCTTGCTCCAGGACTTCCTCCATAGCTCTCACTGCTGCTCTCCCTCCGGCTTGCTCCGGGACTTCCTCCTCCACTCTCACTGCTGCGCTCCCTCCAGCTTGCTCTGGGACTTCCTCCTCCACTCTCACTGCTGCGCTCCCTCCAGGTTGCTCCAGGACTTCCTCCTCCACTCTCACTGCTGCGCTCCCTCCAACTTGCTCCAGGACTTCCTCCATAGCTCTCACTGTTGCGCTCCCTCCGGGCTCCCTCACTGGACTCCCTCCAGGTTGCTCTGGGACTCCTCCTCCACTGCTGCGCTCCCTCCACTTGCTCTCCCCATAGCTCTCACTGCTGCGCTCCCTCTGGGACTTCCTCCACTCTCACTGCTGCGCTCTCCACTTGCTCCAGCGACTTCCTCCATAGCTCTCACTGTTGCGCTCCCTCCAGGACTTCCTCCTCCACTCTCACTGCTGCGCTCCCTCCAGGTTGCTCCGGGACTTCCTCCTCCACTCTCACTGCTGCGCTCCCTCCAACTTGCTCCAGGACTTCCTCCATAGCTCTCACTGTTGTGCTCCCTCCGGCTTGCTTCGGGACTTCCTCCTCCACTCTCTCTGCTGCGCTCCCTCCGGCTTTCTCTGAGACTTCTTCCATAGTTGTCACAGCTGCACCAGTGGGATCCGATTGATCCCGATTAGGATCCTTCACATGGCTGCCCTCTTGCTGCGGCTAGTGAACGCTCCCTGGCCATCTTGAAACGCTCCTCATTGGAGTACTTCTCCCTGGGGATTCCACTGGCTTGCTTCAGGGTACTCAGATAAGAGCTTTGCCGGTGGACTGCCAGCTCTATGGAGTCAAGTTCAGGCCGCATGAGTTGCCTCTTAGTACTCCATACTCTCTCATAGCTCGCCTTCATTCTCTTCAAATCCAGCTTTAGCTTGTTCAGTTTCTCCTCCCTCTTGATACTGGCCACGAGTCATCACACGTCCTCTGTAGGCCGTATACGATTCACCCTGTTGGGGGGAATTTCCCAGTCCTCGGTTTTCCATCGGACCAGTACCCTCCCCTGGGAGGGTACCCCCGCCCGGATCATGACTGGGCTCCACCATAGTTTGCTGGGCCTAGGCCAAAATTTTAGCCCCAGGCCCAAATGAGGTCTCCAAGTCTCAGAGAGCTTCACACGCTCACCACTCCGCCTGTGTCAGCAGCACCACGCCCACTTCCTCTCTCACAGGCTGCTGGGACAAGACTGTAGGATAGCAGGAGGAATCCTAGAAGGGTGTGTCCATCGCAAGGCTGCTCCTCAACCCTTAGTGTGCACCAGATTGTATATAAGATTTGTGTCTGCCTGTGTGTGTGGTCGGCCAGCTGGATTGGAGTCTCCCTCTAGTGGTGACCAGAGGTAGTGTGGGCTGTGAAAATGTATCACGGCCGGTCTTATATACTTATATATATTCAGAGTAAGTCCCCCTTATGCCCTCTTACCCCAAGTCACGGCCGCACGTGCGCGCCTCAGTTAACTATTCGCTGTGGGCATGTGATTGTGGGTTGGATCAGTGACAGCTTTCCACAAATTCCATTACATTTACTCTTTCATTGCCGGTTGCTCTGTATACACCCAGAAGGAAATTTAGAAAAAATACCAAACCCCGCCCACTGAACTTTTTCGTTTCCTCCAATTAAACACTGGTAGACTTCCATAAATACTAACAAAGATCTTTGGACTCACCTCTCCTTGTATGAACATATCTGCCAACACAAACTTATCTCAATTATCTATTCACAATACGAGTTAACCTTAGACCTGCATTGTAGGGGAGTAGTGCAGGCTTACAGGAACTAGTAGTGATGTTTGGTCTACTCTGCCCTTCATACACTGGGCCCACAATGGATGGCTCGGTTTACCCCAGTACTACAGCTGTACCACCCCATTGTCCCCCCATTTTGTGAATATCATTGGTGGGGTTAGGGTATGATCAGGTCTACACTTATATATCCTCACTGTAAAAGGTTGGAGACATTTATTCTGTGTATGAAGGAAATAGTGACTGTTGACAACACGTCACCCTTTTGTTTATTTGATGATTGTATTTTGATATGAGACTAATGTGAACGGTTTTCTACATGTGTAATTATTGGATTATTTATACCTCTACTGAAAATATAATAAAAACCATTAGAAAAGTCCTAGAGGCCACGCCTATGTCCATAAGGGGAACATGATATTAAAGGCACTAGGGACAAGGAAGACTGGATACAGATTTGGACCAGGATAGACTTCAACCCTATCAACAGTCTTGCTCTCAATTTGGGCTTTGAATCCATCTCCCGGTGGTCTATGTCCCAACCTGTTTAGCACACCTTTGCCCTAGCTCTTCCAACACCTCTTTTCGGGCTGTTCCCACCCAGGGGACATACTTCATACATTGTGGTTATGCTCCATGCTTTACAGATCTCGGACAAAGGTCCTAAAACAGTTACAAACATTACTAACCTGCCACTTTCCCAGGAACCCTTGGTACATCTTATGGCATTTGAATCCCCAGGCTTCATGAGATCCCAATTTATGTTGGCTATAAATGTTCTACTAGCTGCAAAACAAAGGCTTGGAAACGAAAGTTTGGTCCCATCGTGGAAGTCCATGATCGTCACATACAGTGAAGGAAATAAGTATTTGCTCCCCTGCTGATTTTGAATGTTTGCCCACTCACAAAGAAATGATCAGTCTAAAGATCGAATGGTCGGTGTATTGTAATTCTGTCTCTCAGTGTTACAATACACCTATCATTCGATTTTTAGACTGATCATTTCTTTGTGAGTGGGCAAACATTGAAAAACAGCAGGGGAGCAAATACGCATTTCCTTCACTGTAGATGTCATCCAAGGAAGATGCCTAATAAGAAATTCTTAGAAACCTGGGCCCCCGTGGATACATTACACCCCTCCATGTCCCCTGATACCAACACACTGCTATAGGCATTGAGGCCCCAGGTTTCTGGTGAGGGGGTCCCCAATGTCCTGCATCTGTTCTCCTTTTTGTCTTACCATCTTGTTCTATTTCCTTCCCTCTTCCTTTTCTCTCGGCCCCCTGACCTGGGAGGCCTTGGTTACTGGGTATCTTGCCTATCCTCTGTGCAGGACCCGACTCTCACACCCAATCCAAGAGTGTCTCCCAAATTATGGCTAACTTATGTGTTATGGACCTGCCAGCGGTAGCCTCTAGTGTTCCACAGACCGGAATTCACCAAGGCACGCAATATAAGCCCCAGCCTGCTTGTTCACCAGGGCCCCTGATGGTGGGGATGGACTTGGAGCAGGCCGTAACCAGGTCACGGCCCCTGTGTTCACTCAGCTGTGGTAGAAGCACTACTGGAGGTGTATAGCAGGTGAGAGCCTGATGTAAGGAGGTAGAGAGAGAGTGGAGTCGGGCAGGCCGGGTCGGTAGCAGTGGAGGCAGAAGGGTACAAAAACAGCAGACAGAAGGATAAATGGGTCACAAGCCGGGTTCGGTAACAGGAGATCAAAACATGCAGGATTAGACAGGAGAATGGTCAGACAAGCCAGGGATAAGAACAGGAGACAGTCAGCAAATCATGGTCAGGCAGGGTCAGCAACAAGGCAATCTAATTCAGGAAACACAGGATACAGGTAACACCATATGGCAACTATAGCATAGACCTGACCTGTTTAAATAGGTGCCCCAGGCGCGCATCGACGATCGCGAATGCGCATGTGTGACTGCCGCTGCCGTTGCAGGTGCCCAGGTCTTAATACTCGCATGCTAGCATGCGCAGACCCATGCGCCGCGGAAAGATCCGGGGTCCCAATTTTTCCTTTGAGGCTGGTTGTGAAGGAACTCCCGCATCAGTCTGGGAGCATGGACATTTTGAGCAGGTTCCCACAAATTCTCCTCTGGCCCATAGCCTTTCCACTTGATCAGGTATTGCGTTTGACCACCCCTTTTCCTGCAGTCAGTAATTGCCTCTACCTCAAATTCCTCTTCCCCATCAATGTCTATGGACTCTGGAGGTCTAGATCTGCGATCTAAAAAATGATCTAGCACTGCGGGTTTCAACAGCGACACATGGAAAACGGGGTGTATTTTAAGGGATTCGGGAAGTGCTAGTTTATATGCCACTTCATTGACCTTACGTTCTACTTGAAAAGGCCCCACAAATTTGGGTGCCAATTTCCTAGATGGGCATGCCAGTTTTAGGTTGGTCGTTGCCCACCAAACCCGATCCCCGGGATGTATGACCAATTCCCCTTTTCTCCTTCTGTCAAAAAACTTCTTACTATCTTCCTGGGCTCTAGCCATTGTTTCCTGTAATAACTTATTATTGGTTGTGAAGAAATTTAGGGTCTCTTGGGCTGCTGGGACTGAGTTCTCTGGAACCAGATCTGGCAGGAAAGTAGGGTGGAACCCATAGTTGCCGAAGAACGGTGATTGATTGGTGGCAGAATGGTTCACATTATTGTAGGCAAATTCCACCATTGGCAGAAGTGTCAGCCAGTCATCTTGCAGAAATGAAGTGTAACATCTAAGATATTGTTTGAGCGTCTGATTGGTCCGCTCTGTCTGCCTGTTAGTCTGTGGGTGACACGCTGAAGAAAAAGACAACTTGGTCTCCAAACCCTTACATAACGCCTTCCAGAATTTGGACGTGAATTGAACTCCTCGATTCAAAATAATATTCTTTGGCACTCCATGAAGTCTATCTCCTTAATGAAAACCTGTGCCGTTTCGGAAGCGGATGATGTCTTTTCTAGTGGAAGGAAGTGGGCCATCTTAGAGAGACGGTCTACCACTACAAAAATCACGGTGTGATCCTGCAAAGGTGGCAGTTCCATGATAAAATCTAAGGAGATCATACTCCAGGGCCGGTCAGGTATTGGCAAGGGTCGAAGCAGGCCCCAAGCCCTGTCTCTGGTGGGTTTATTACGATTACAGATAGGGCAAGATTTAATGTACGCTTCACAATCTTTGGCCATATTTGGCCACCAAAATATGCGTCGTGCCAATTCTAGGGTCTTGTGTATCCCAAAGTGACCCGCCAGTGGATGATTATGAAAAAAGCCTAAAACCAGGGACTGAGCCTCCTTGGGTACCAGGATCTGTTCCCCCCTCCATAAGAGACCTTCCTTGCTCTGTAATGAGGTTCCAGGTAGATCAGGAACCCAGGTGGAAGTAGCCTGTAGTTTGGACAACAGCTCAGATTGGAACAATAAGCTACCTGCCGGTAAGATGGTATCCGGTTGAGGTGTTTCTCTAGGGTCCTCAAACATCTGGGAGAGAGCATCCAGTTTTGTGTTTCTAGACCCAGGATGATAGGTGATATGTAGATTAAACCTCGCAAAGAATAGTGCCCATCTGGCCTGGCGTGGTCGGAGGTGTTTAGCTGTCTTCAGATACTTGAGGTTTTTATGGTCGGTATAGACCAAAATGGGATGTAGGGCTCCCTCTAATAGATACCGCCATTCCTCTAATGCTGCCTTAATGGCTAACAATTCCCAATCCCCGATGTCATAATTTCTTTCTGAGGGGGAGAGCTTCCTAGAAAAGAAAGCCACCGGGTGCATTAGTTCCTTGGCCCCTACTCTTTGTGACAACACCGCTCCTACAGCTACTTCTGATGCGTCTACCTCTAATATATACAGTAATGATGCATCAGGGTGACTCAGGGTGGGAGCTGTTGTGAACAATTTCTTTAAAGCCTCAAAAGCCGCCTGTGCTGCTGGGGTCCACTGAAAATGTACCCCCACCTTTGTGACTGGTGATGGGTGCTACCAGGCCTGAAAAATTGTTTATAAATTTACTATAAAAACCCAATAAACCTCTGAACCCCCTTCTTATCCGTGGGGCATACAAATGGTACCAATTCCACTGGTTGTTTGTAACATGGGAACCTTCTTACCATCTGCCATTGCCCTCCCCCCATTCCACCCCCCAATAAGTAACTGACCCGTCTGATCTGTCTACCCCGTTATAATCAAATTCTCCCTCCATCCTAGTTTATATACTCCTCCAGCCTTCCCATAAACCCCTCCCCAAGCACAGCGTCAACCCGGTCCCACACTTCATCCATGTCTTTGGGACCTCTGATCTCCTTATGGACTGTTTCTTCCATGATGAAGATCAGCCATGGAGTACATCTGAGGGTGTATATCAGGGTGTGCTTCTTCCCCACATGAGAGCTGGGATGTCCAGCAACATTCATCTAGAAGACATTTCCCGCACTCAAGGCACTAATACACCTCAAGGGTTGTGTGGGACCCCTGATGTACAGGAAGACAGGACTTCATTGAAGAACATTTCCCTCACTCAGGACAGGAAAGTGGCTTCTTCCTGTGTGAGATTTCTGATGTCTGGAAAGATTGGGACTTCCGTGAAAAACATTTCCCCACACTCAGGACAGGGAAAGTGGCTTCTCCCTACATGTGAGAGGTCTGATGTGTGTAAAGATTGGATGTCTGTGAAAAACATTTCCCGCACTCAGGACAGGAATATGGCTTCTCCCCCATGTGAGATCTTTGATGTGTGTTAAGACTGGACTTCTGTGAAAAACATTTCCCGCACTCAGGAACCAGAGATACGGCTTCTCTCCAGTGTGAGATCTCTGATGTGTGTAAAGATGGGACTTAACTGAAAACCATTTCCCGCACTCAGGACAGGAATACGGCTTCTCCCCGTGTGAGATCTTTGATGTGTGTAAAGACTGGACTTCTGTGAAACAACATTTCCCGCACTCAGGACAAGAATATACGGCTTCTCTCCAGTGTGAGATCTCTGATGTATGTAAAGATGGGACTTCTCTGAAAAACATTTCCCGCACTCAGGACAGGAATACGGCTTCTCCCTCATATGAGATCTCTGATGTTTATGAAGATTGGACTTCAACTGAAAAAGAAATTTCCTGCACTCAGGACAAGAATGTGGCTTCTCCCCTGTGTGGAGATCTCTGATGTGTGTAAAGATTGGACTTCACTGAAAAACATTTCCCGCACTCAGGACAGGAATGTGGCTTCTCCCCTCTGTTGATGACATTTCTGATGTTTATGTAAAGATGGGACTTCTGTAAAAAACATTTCCGCACTCAGGACAGGAATGTGCTTCTTCCCCGTGTGGAGATCTAGATGTCTGAAGACTGTTCTGTGAAAAAACATTTCCCGACTCAGACAGGAATAAGGCTTCTCTCCTGTGTGTGCCTATTAAGATTGGACTTCACAATGGAAAAACATTTCCCGCACTCAGGACAGGAATACGGCTCTCTCTCCCCCGTGTGAGATCTTTTATGCCTATTAAGATGGGGATTTATAAAGGAAAACCCTTCCCACACTCAGTACAGGAGTTTTGTGTAAAATAGCAGTGGGGGGAGGGGGGAGACGAAGTCAGGGTAGGAATCTACAACAGAGTATATGGCAGGGTCAGGAGGATTAATTACAACATAGATATAAGTGCAGGGGGTCAGGGGAGTAATGCAACATAAGTAATAGTCAGGGGGGCAGGAGTAATTTTAAAAAACATAGGGGATATAAAAGGTCTGCACACCCCTGTTAAATTCAGGTTTCGTGATTTTAAAAAATGAGACAAAAAAAAATAATTTTAGAACTTTTTCCACTTTAATTGACCTATAAAAAGTACATCTCGGAACAACAAAGTTTATTGGGGAATAAAATAAAAACTAAAAAAATCTGGTTGCTAAGGTACACACCCTTACACAATCCTTTGTTGAAGCCCCTTTTTATGTGATTTCCCGCACTCAATCCTTTTTGGGGAGGGTCTATCAGCACGGCAATCCTGACTTGGGAAATTTTGCCCCCTCTTCCTTTCAAAAAAAACCCAAATCTTAGATTTCTGTCACTCCTGCGCCAGCCCTCTTTAATCACCCCACAGATTGTCATCGATTAGGGCGGCTCTTTCCCTTTTTCTGGGGGAAACCTTTTCCTTTTTGGCTTGGATGGTGTTGGGGTTTTGCAAGCGAAAGGTAAGCTCCCTTTTTTTTAGCTTTTTTAGCAAAGCCGGAATGGTTTTTTGGGCCGATATTGACTGGTATTTGGAAGTTCATAATTCCCTCACAGGGAAAAACCCCATTCCCTGAAGAAAAAAAACCCCAAAGCATGATGCTGCCCCCACCATGCT
>CATNWA010002992.1:0-32247 GCA_951230385.1 Staurois parvus
CAATCTCCCCCCTTAGGCTTGGGGCCTCAGCCGGGCTCCCTCCGTGACTGGACAGCGGATTGGAGACTCGGGCAACAGGTGGCAATCTACCCCTAGGCAGGGGCTTCGGGCAACAGACAGCAACCTACCACTGGGCAGGGGCCTCGGGCAACAGACAGCAACCTACCACTGGGCAGGGGCCTCGGACAACAGGCGGCAATCTACCCCTGGGCAGGGGCTCGGGCAACAGACGGCAACCTACCACTGGGCAGGGGCCTCGGGCAACAGAAGGCAATCTACCCCTCAACAGGGGCTCGGGCAACAGACAGCAACCTACCACTGGGCAGGGGCTCGGGCAACAGACGGCAACCTACCACTGGGCAGGGGCCTCGGGCAACAGAAGGCAATCCACCCCTCAACAGGGGCTCGGGCAACAGACAGCAACCTACCACTGGGCAGGGGCCTCGGGCAACAGACAGCAACCTACCACTGGGCAGGGGCCTCGGGCAACAGACAGCAACCTACCACTGGGCAGGGGCCTCGGGCAACAGACAGCAACCTACCACTGGGCAGGGGCCTCGGGCAACAGACAGCAACCTGCCACTGGGCAGGGGCCTCGGGCAACAGACAGCAACCTACCACTGGGCAGGGGCCTCGGGCAACAGACAGCAACCTTCCACTGGGCAGGGGCCTCGGGGACTCAACGGGACTCTAGTTGTGGAGGCTGGCCACAGCACAGCTCCCACCCAGCTTTCTAGGGTCACTGGGCTCACAGGGACTCAACAGGTAGCGATGGCTCAAGCACTCAGGGGCACCACAGGTAGCTATACTCTGGGCATGCCATCAGGACACGGGTGGTCAGTGCACACACAGCGGGGCGGTTCGGAACACGGGTGGTCGGTGCACACATCGGGGACAGTTCAGGACACGGGTGGTCAGTGCACACAGCAGGAACAGTTCAGGACACGGGTGGTCAGTGCACACAGCAGGAACAGTTCAGGACACGGGTGGTCAGTGCACGCAACAGGAACAGTTCAGGACACAGGTGGTCAGTGCACACAGCGGGGACAATTCAGGACACGGGTGGTAAGTGCGCACAACAGGAACAGTTCAGGACACGGGTGGTCAGTGCACACAGCGGGGACAATTCAGGACACGGGTGGTCAGTGCGCACAACAGGAACAGTTCAGGACACAGGTGGTCAGTGCGCACAACAGGAACAGTTCAGGACACGGGGTGGTCAGTGCGCACAACAGGAACAGTTCAGGGCACTCACGGTAAGCAGCTTGCAGACCCTCAGCGGCAGGTGGCTCCAGACAGGGATGACCAGCGGTCAGCGTTCCAGGGACAACCAGCGATCAGCAGACAGTAGCAGCTCCCAGGGCACTCAGCAGCAGACAGCCTCCAGGGACACGCAGCCACGGACAGTGTGCAGGCTCCCTCAGCAGCAGCTCCCAGGGCACTCAGCAGCAGACAGGGTGCAAGGGTGCTCAGTAGACAGGCTTACAGACTGGCAGGGTCTCAGCTGTGGGGTCTGACCTTTGAGGAGAAGGCTCATGCAGAGCTGTGGAGACTCCCAACCCCGAGGTATTGCAGAGGGCTACAGTCCTGACCTTTTGGGGGTCTGCAGAGCGCGCAGGGGGGATGGCTGGGGAGACTCGGTCCCCCTCACCCGAGCCTCCCAACATCTTTCTGGGAGTAGGATGATTCTACTCACATGGACAGGAACAAAAGGGAAGGCTGCTTCCTGTGTGGGTCTCTTGAAGATCATGTGGGACGCGGCTAGGTTACCTCGGCAACGGCTGGCCCAGCCCTGTCCATGGAAGCCCCACAGACCTTCTAATGTACAAGGGGGAAGGGAGGGGTGGAGGAATATGGCGGGGGATGGGAGAGGCACTGGCAGTCCGTGACAGTATCTTTTATATTTTACTGAAACCTTAGATAATAAATTACATTTATGTCCCAGAAATTAACTTTACTGTATTTTTAACTGAAATTGTACCTTTCATAAATCATTGCACTAATATTGTGTAAAATAATAAAACTCATAAAACATTAGAACTACTAACAATTTATCCTCTAGTGTGTCTGCTGTTGTGAAGAAATATATATAATATTTGGGGGTTTTAAGTAATTTTAAGGTATAAATGGTCTTTAAAACATGTAAACAAAAAATTAAAAATGTCTCCAGGACTCCATGGACCCCTTCATTCCACACAGTCTCCAGGAACTTACCATAATATGGATCCATCGTCTTTGAAATTTGTTGGTATTGATGTGATTGGTAATCACTGGAGAGGAATTAACAAAACTAGAGCGGTCTCCCAAGCAGAAACGAAGTGGGTGTTTGAGCTCAATACATTGCACCCCTTAGGGCATAATATAGAAGTAGACTTAAACTGCTTTATAGCTAATGGCTAATCAGGATGTTTTAATACCGTTTACTCTGTGCCTGTGCTTTATTGTATTTTTCTTCCTATATATGATACATTCATACTTGTGCGTTTATAATTGGGGTTTTTTAACCTCGATTTTAATTTTAATTTTAATTTCAATTCTAATGAGCATTTTATATTTTGAGATAATATTCGAGATAATATCAATATTTCTAGTTTTATTCTATATTGATTTTATTTTTTCTTTATTTTACTTACCTATTTTTATTACATGAATAGAGTAATGAGGACTAATATTTAATAATAAAGTGTTTATGTGCCAGAATAGAGACTTTCATATACACTTATATGGCTACATCAGTTATATTTATCTTTAGACTGTTTTTGCTGATGTTTTATTTCATTTTAACAAAAATTAGGGATTTTTATTAATTACATGCGTGTTCTATGTTATGCAGAGCATCCACCTTGCCGTGGTCCGTTTATCATAAGTATATACCACTCATACTAGGGCCATTGAGAATGCCCTCAATATTTAGAAATTGGCTTCTCACAGTTATATTTGAAACTTTCTATTTATGGAGCACTGTCACTTTAATAGACAGAGGTATACTGCTCCATGGATTCCCTGGGGTCTGCAGCTAAATATCTTACAGCTGCTGGGATGGATAAGCGGAGGAATCTCCCAACCCCCTTTCTTCTGTTTCTCTTTGCGGATCCCGGCAAAATGGCGCGCCTCCGTCTGCGCGCATGCGCACTACGGACTCCACGGGAAGATGGCCCGGGTAACCGCGCATGCGCCGTCTTTCCCTATATATTACATTGACGTCGGTCACGCTTCTGTACAGCCTCCCCTCTGATGATGTGCCTATAGCACGAAAGGCCTAAGGAGGAGCTGTGCAGAGCGTGACGTCATTTCCTACCGCCGGAGCCACGAGGAGGCCCGGCGGCCATCTTTACTGGGGTCAGTAATGCTTTTCCTTTCACTTTACATGCAATGAATGCTGTGATGTGCATACTGCCCTATTACTTTGTCTGACTAATAAAATCACCTTAAGAACATACTACACTATCTCTGGCACTTGTTTTTTGGGGCTCCTTGCTGGAGCTGCTACTCCCACAGAAAGGGCACCCTCACCAGCCAGAAGAGGGATCAACACTATCAGTGTGACTAACCTTAAGGGGACCTCCGGATCTGTCGTGTTGTTTCTGATGACACACCGTGAATAGGACGCCCACCACTCGGTCTTCGTCGGATCGGACACCTGGGATGATTACCTCTATATGCGCATATTCCATGCGTTTCTGGTGAGTGCGCATTGCTGTTATTTCGAGGCAGTATATACTTCGGAAACATTTTCATCAGACAATACCGCGGATACTGTATAGACTTTACATATGTATATACATTTTGTTTTTATCCAATTTTAATTCTTGAAGCGCTGCACTGTTGTTTATTACAATTGATATACGTATATTTTAAAGGTATTGTGGTTACCTGAAGTGTACTAGCTGCTGCATACATTTGAGAGCGCTCACTACATATTACTTTTTATCTAAAAATATTATGTTCTGCCAGGTAATGCCTGGGCAAATAAAGTCAGCTAAAGGTGCTTGCAAATATAATAATAAATTTATAAAATAATTTATCTGACTTAATAATTCTGAGTAATTTAGAGCCAACCAAAATCATTTAAAAACACAGATTAGATCAGTGGAAATATGGACTAAATGATTATTTATTTACAATAAGGGACTGCGAGACTGTGGCAGACATTCTGACACTGGGGGGGCTGACTTGGTGTCACTGACATCCCCAGTGACACCAATACATTTAAAAGCACTGACTCTGTACTAATGGCACTGGGCAGGAAGGGGTTAACATGAGGGGTGAACAAAGGGTTAACTGTGTGCTGGGAGTGTTTTACAAGGGGGCGGGGGTGCATTATTGTAAGCTCACTGTTCTGGATGGCTGTGCTGTGCAGTGTGCCCGAGCTGACAGGGAGGAAGATTGTTAGTAAACAAAAGAGTCCTCCTCCCCATCAGAGATACTCGGTAATCACTGGGCGCCGACGGATAATTACTGTCCGGGATCCGGTGACTGACAGCCACACACACTATTTCTATCACTCCTGATTGGTGGGAGATATGACATCACACACACACTATTTCTATCACTCCTGATTGGTGGGAGATATGACATCACACACACACTATTTCTATCACTCCTGATTGGCGGGAGATATGACATCACACACACACTATTTCTATCGCTCCTGATTGGTGGGAGATATGACATCACACACACACACTATTTCTATCACTCCTGATTGGTGGGAGATATGACATCACACGCACACTATTTCTATCGCTCCCGATTGGTGGGAGATATGACATCACACGCATACTATTTCTATCATTCCCGATTGGTGGGAGTTATGACATCACACGCACACTATTTCTATCACTCCCGATTGGTGGGAGATATGACATCACACGCACACTATTTCTATCACTCCTGATTGGTGGGAGATATGACATCACACGTACACTATTTCTATCACTCCTGATTGGTGGGAGATATGACATCACACACACACACTATTTCTATCCCTCCTGATTGGTGGGAGATATGACATCACACGTACACTATTTCTATCACTCCTGATTGGTGGGAGATATGACATCACACGCACACTATTTCTATCACTCCCGATTGGTGGGAGATATATGATATCATCACACGCACACTATTTCTATCACTCCTGATTGGTGGGAGATATGACATCACACACACACTATTTCTATCATCCTGATTGGTGGGACATATGACATCACACACACACTATTTCTATCACTCCTGATTGGTGGGAGATATGACATCACACACACACTATTTCTATCACTCCTGATTGGTGGGAGATATGACATCACACGCACACTATTTCTATCACTCACTCCTGATTGGTGGGAGATATGACATCACACGCACACTATTTCTATCACTCCTGATTGGTGGGAGATATGACATCACACACACACACTATTTCTATCGCTCCTGATTGGTGGGGAGATATGACACACACACACACTATTTCTATCACTCCTGATTGGTGGGAGATATGACATCACACACACACACACTATTTCTATCACACTCCTGATTGGTGGGAGATATGATGACATCACACGCACACTATTTCTATCACTCCCGATTGGCGGGAGATATGACATCATCACACACACACATTTCTATCGCTCCCGATTGGTGGGAGATATGACATCACACGCACATACTATTTCTATCATTCCCGATTGGTGGGAGTTATGACATCACACACACACTATTTCTATCACTCCCGATTGGTGGGAGATATGACATCACACGTACACTATTTCTATCACTCCTGATTGGTGGGAGATATGACATCACACGCACACTATTTCTATCACTCCCGATTGGTGGGAGATATGACATCACACGCACACTATTTCTATCACTCCCGATTGGTGGGAGATATGACATCACACGCACACTATTTCTATCACTCCTGATTGGTGGGAGATATGACATCACACGCACACTATTTCTATCACTCCTGATTGGTGGGAGATATGACATCACACGCCCGCTATTTCTATCTCCTGATTGGTGGGAGATATGACATCACACGCACGCTATTTCTATCACTGCTGATTGGTGGGAGATATGACATCACAGCACACTATTTCTATCACTCCTGATTGGTGGGAGATATGACATCACACGCACACTATTTCTATCACTCCTGATTGGTGGGAGATATGACATCACACGCACACTATTTCTATCACTCCTGATTGGTGGGAGATATGACATCACACACTACACTACACTATTTCTATCACACTCCTGATTTCTATCACTCCTGATTGGCGGGAGATATGACATCACACACACACTATTTCTATCACTCCTGATTGGTGGGAGATATGACATCACACACACTATTGGTGGGAGATTCTACACTATCAGATCAGATACATTTCCCCGCACTGAATATAATGGGATCCCACATAACAGTCGCTGTTCATATTCAGAATTCCTTTCTTACAATGGGATCTTGTGTCCGGATAAAATCTTTTATAGATCCCTTGTGACATTGTGTTCTCATTGTAAAATCCTAGATTTGTAAATCTGTCGCTGATATTTATAATGGTTTTGTCCAGAAAAAGAATGGAGTGATGTGGAGAGATGGAAACATATGTATAGATGAAAGATTGGTCTGTTGACTCCCCAGAGCTCCTTTCCATGAGAGATGTTTGTTCCCCCCCCAGAGCTGAACAATGGTACGTTCCTGAATGGCCAGGCTGCTGGTTTGTTGAATCCAGAGTCTACATACAAGATGCCTCCACAGTGTACATTGATGGGGCTGGGAAGGCTGGTACATGTTGTTCATTTGCTCCGGGTGCAGGAGATAGGACAGAATCCCATTGTTCCTGCACTGAGGTGTCCTCGCTTTCCTCAATTCTGTACTTGTGAAATAGATACTATATACATGACAATCAGAGGACAATCTCCTAGACTTCATGTGGGGAGAGATCCATTGTTCTAGATGAGCTCCATAAAATAGCTTTGTTTGCAAAAAAAACAAAAACAAACAATGTAACTCTGACTATTGGGAAGGAGATTGTATCCGGCTGGAACTGACACCTGGAAGTCACTTTGGATTTTTGGGCCTCTTCAGTGTAATACAATTCTAGTTGGAGAGAAGATAAAATATCATTTCTCTCATAGAAATTCTGGCAGAATAAATGAGTTTCTGCTTTAGAAAGTTCACGCTGGAGAGTAAACTTCTGATGGTTATTATCCCATTTAAGATGGGCTCCAACAGAAATACATGGACCCCTAAAGAATGCCTCATGTGTGCCCCCCACAGCGTGTCCACCCTGTCCACAGTACCAGTGTTCAGTCTACACCATTCCTCCAAAGAAGCCTGCAAGTCATATTGGATTTCCGGGTGTTGAAGTAAAATGTCGATCAGCCGACAATAACATGTTCTACTAGACATATCGGGAACCAGAAAATCCAATGATGTGGCCGTGTGATCAGACCAAGGAAATGATTTCAGAGGAGACGATATTCTTTATCCATAGGAGCTGAGACAAATCAATCCAGTCCAGAGTGGACCCGATGACCCCCGGAGAATAAAGAATATTGTTTGTGGGGGAGGGTGTTTGGTCCTCCACCAGTCATATAGGTGTGATATTCCCTCGTAAGATCGGGAAAAGACATAGATAAAGCAATCAGACCTTTAGATGGTAATCCTCCAATGGCTGAAGGTCTGTCCCTATACAGGACATATGTGCATTGATGTCCCCACCAACCATAATATGTGGACTAGAAAACTGGTGGAGCTTTTCCAGGGTTGGCTATAAAACTGAATTTGTCCAGAATTGGGAGGACAGATAATCAGCAATATTATCATTTTGCCAGCGTAGGTGCAGTTCAATAAGATACAGTGGATATAAAAAGTCTGCACACCCTGCTGAAATGTCAAGTTTCTGTGATGTAAAAAAATGAGAGAAAGATAAATAATTTCAGATTTTTCCACCTTTAACCACTTGCCCTCCAGAGGATTTACCCCCCTTAATGACCACGCCTCTTTTTGCTACTTAGCACTGCACTAATTCAACTGATAATTGCGCGGTCATGCAATGCTGCACCCAAACAAAATTTACGTCCTTTTTTCACACAAATAGAGCTTTCTTTTGGATGTATTTGATCACCTGTGCGCTTTTTATTTTTTGTGCTATAAACAAAAAAAAATATTTTTTTTGAAGAAAAAACAATTCTTTTTACTTTCAGTATATAAAAAATATACAATAAACTCAAAGTTATTCATAAATTTAGGCCAAAATGTATTCTGCTCCATGTTTTTGGTGAAAAATCCCAATGAGTGTATATTGATTGCTTTGTGTGATAGTTATAGCGTCTACAAACTATGGGATAGATAATGGAATTTATACCTTTTTTTTTGCTATACAGCGCTGCGCTAGTTTAACTGACAATTGCGTGGTCATGCAACATGGTACATAAATGAAACTTATGCACTTTTTTCACACAAATAGAGCTTTCTTTTGGTGGTATTTGATCACCTGTGCATTTTTAATTTTTGTGGCGCTATAAACAAAAAAATTTAAAAAAAAAAAGATTTTCTCAATTCTGTCAAAAAAATATCCAAAAAACTCAAATTTCATCAAAATTTAGACCACAATGTATTCTGCTCCATGTTTTTGGTAAAAAAAACCCCAATAAGTGTATATTGATTGCTTTGTGTGATAACTTTATAGCGTCTACAATCTATGGGAGAGATAATGGAATTTTACTTTCTGACTGCCATCACATTTCTTGAGGTGCTAAAATACCAGGACAGTACAAACACCCCCAAATGACCCCTTTTTTTCCGGAAAGTAGACACCCTAAGCTATCTACTGAGAGGCATATTGAGTCCAAAGAAGTATTTATTTTTTTTTCCACAAATTTTTTGGTAAATTACAAAAACCTTTTTTTTTTTTTTTTTACACAAAGTTGTCATTTAAATTATATATTTGTCACACAAGCCATTGGTATACACCGCGTTCCAAATTATTCTGCAATTCTATTTAAGTGTCACAAAGATAAATATTTTGTTTTTCAGTGTAACTCATGGATGGCATTGTGTGTCAGGCTCTTTTGATCACTGAAAACAATCTGGGACATCTGTGATAATTAGATTGGCCGGTGAGCCCAATTTAAGGAAAAACTACTAAAGGACGGCGTTCCACATTATTAAGCAGAGCGCCATTTTCAAGCAATATGGGGAAGAAAAAGGATCTCTCTGCTGCCGAAAAAGAGTGAAATAGTTCGATGCCTTGGACGAGGGATGAAAACATTCGATATTTCAGGAAAATGTAAGCGTGATCATCGCACTATGAAGAGATTTTGTGGCTGATTCAGAGCACAGACGGGTTGGTGCAGATAAAGGCACATTGAGGAAGATTTCTGCCAGATCCATGCATCGGATCAAGAGAGCAGCTGCTAAAATCCCATTACATAGCAGCAAACAGATATTTGAAGCTGCTGGTGCCTCTCTGGAGTCCCACGGACATCAAGGGTGTAGAGTCCTCCAGAGTCCTGCAACTGTGCAGAAACCTTCTATTCGGCCACCACTAACCAATGCTCACAAGCAGAAACGGCTGCATTGGGCAGAAAAATACATGAAGACTCATTTTCAAACAGTCCTGTTCACTGATGAGTGCCGTGCAACCCTGGATGGTCCAGATGGATGGAGTAGTGGATGGTTGGTGGACGGCCACCCTGTACCAACAAGGCTGTGACGTCAGCAAGGCGATGGTGGAGTCTTATTTTGGGCTGGAATCATGGGAACAGAGCTGGTCTGGTCGGCCCCTTTTGTGTCCGCGAAGGTGTAAAGATGACCTCTGCAAAGTATGTGGAGTTTATGACTGACACTTTTCTTCCCTGGTACAGAAGGAAGAACTATGCTTTCCGTAATAAAATCATCTTCATGCATGACAATGCACCATCTCATGCTGCAAAGAATACCTCTGCATCAATGGCTGCTATGGGGATAAAAGGAGAGAATGTCATGGTGTGGCCCCCATCCTCCCCTGACCTCAATCCTATTGAGAACCTTTGGAGCATCCTCAAGCAAAAGATCTTTGATGGTGGGAGGCAGTTTACATCCAAACAGCAGCTCTGGGAGGCTATTCTGACATCTTGCAAACAAATTTAAGCAGAAACTGTCCAAAAACTGACAAGTTCAATGGATGCAAGACTTGTGATCTGCTATCAGATAAGGGGTCCTATGTTACAATGTAACGTGACCGCTTCAAATGTTTACAAAGTTACAATGTTGGGAAAAGTTTGATTGAAATAGCTTTTGATTTCAGTAAATATGCTGCAAACACCACAAATGACAATTTTCAGTTCTTTACAACCTAGAAAGTGTTTTGAAACTTCCTGTGCGGAATAATTTGGAACAAAAATCTTGTTATTAGGAGGTTTGTTCAATAAAATGTGAATTGTACTCTTCTAGTTGTAACATGAGAATTATGCCGACTGTTATTTACATCAATTATTGAGGGAAATGAGAAAAATATCATTTGCATAATAAGTTTGGAACAGGGTGTATGTGGAATTACACCCCAAAATACATTCTGCTACTTCTACCAAGTATGGGGGTACCACATGTCTGAGACTTTTTGGGAGCCTAGCCACATACAGGAGCCTGAAATCCAATGACCACTGTGAAAGCCTGAAGGTGTGTAATTCCTCATTACCTATCACAGTTTCAGAGGCCTTGAAATGCCAGGATAGCACCAACCCCCCCCCCCCCCCCCCCCCCCTCCAAATGATGACCCTTTTTTGGAAAGTAGACACCCCAAGGAATTTAAAAAGAGGCATGGTGAGTATTTTGCAGATCTCATTTTTTTCTCACAAGGTTTTTGAAATATAAAAAAATAGAAAAAAATATGTTTTTTTGTTTTCTTCATTTTCCAAAGAATTGTTGCAATAAACGAGATCTGCAAAATACTCGCCATGCTTCATTTTCCAAAAACGTTTGGTAAAAAACTTAATTCTTCTATTGACTCAACATGCCTCTCAGAAAATAGTTTGGGGTGGTCTACTTTCCAAAAATTGGTCATTTTGGGGGGTGGGGGCATTCTATGCCCAGCATTAGAAGTTTATGCCACACATCATTCACTCTTCTAACCACCTGAAGACCAAGCCTTCTCTGACACTTTTGGTTCACATGAACCATATTTTTTGCTATTTTTTTTTTTGCATATTTTTTGCTAGGAAATTACTTTGAACCTCCAAACATTATATATTTTTTTTAAAGCAGACAACCTAGTGAATAAAATGGTGGGAGCTGCAATTTTTTATGTCACATAGTACTCACGCAGCGATCTTTCAAATGTAATTTTTTTTAAAAAAAAATACACTTTTTTCACTTTTAATGCACAAAACAAAATATGTTTGGTAAAATATAAAAGATGATGGTATGCCGAATAAATAGATACCAAACATGACATTATTTAAAACTGCGCATCCCCTGTGCAATGGTGACAAACTTAATATCCATAGGCAATGCTTTAAAAGCCTTTACAAGTTACCACGCTCGAGGGGGCTTTTTTAAATGTTATTTTTGATTTGTTTTATTATTTTTACATTGTCCCTTTCATTTTTTTATATCCCTTTTAATGCTATCACGGGTTCCCCTGATGGCACAGGACTGCCCAAGAAGACTGTGGAAGGAAGGGGCATCTACTCCACTGCTTGTAAAAGCAATCTTGCAGCTAATTAGCCACTAGGATTGCTTTTACATGAAGGCTGATTGCCAGCTAAATAAAATGATACCAGGATGATGCCTGCCACTGTAGGCATCATCCTGGTATAAACCATTCAAAGTCCTCTGATGTACCAGTGCATCTCTGGTCCTTGTTGGGTATATATGATATGTTCTTTTTTTATGTATGCAGCCTGTGGACTGAATGAAAAATAGAGAAGAAATCTCTGGCAGAAAAAGTGTTTGGTGTGCCCACCATTAGAATATACCACCCTGAATCCACCCACTTCTAATGGTGGGTACATATTAGGTCGCACGGTGCCACATGTGCCAATTCCAAGATTGTACAAATGTCTAAATAGTGGCACGCTTGAATAAAAATTGTCCACGTATAAGTGGTACCCCATATGGAGAAAGGATGACACCAAGTCCCAAACTATCTTGTTACTGCTCCCCATGTAATCTAGGCATCCGAGGGGCTCCATGTGACTATATTTTCCCTCATAAATCTGAAACATATGTATAGCCTGTTGCCCTCTCACAGGTCTTCTACATCTTGACCCCATATCTGGCACGCTTGCTGGGGAGAAATTATTTGAATACAAGGCAGCCAGAAAAATGAATGAGGGACTCATCAATGCAGATGTTTTGCTGGGGAGTATAGACATCTGAAAATAGTTGGTTAAGGTGATTTACGAGGGGCTGAATTTTGTGGAGCCGGTCAAATTCAGGGTCACCCCGAGGATGACAGAGTGTATTGTCATTGAAATGCATAAAACACATTATACTCTAATATCTATGCCTGGCCATGGCAGCAGAGAACACGGCATATGAGGAATCGGGTCTGTGGACCAATACAATCGCAATTCATTTCTTTAGTAATGCCCCATGTTGTCTACAGGTTCGTATTGTGAGACAGATTCCGTCAGTGAGTCTTCCCCTTCACTCTCATCTGACATACTAAGAATCCTGTAGGCCTCTTCACTAGTGTTCCTTTCGTTGGACATATTGAACACTAAATTTATAGGTACCTAGTGTGACTCACGGAAAAAAAAGAGTACTTGGCTGACAGGGACTGCATGAACCCCTACAAGCAAATGTACCTGCAAGTGCTAGCAGAGATCAGGCTTGATTCTGTGAACACTGCAGTTTTGTGTGCAATGTATCAAGTAAACAGTGACCTACTGACACTGCACTTGCTGGGGGAGAAGGGGGGGGAGGGGGAGTTGTTAAGCATAGGGGCTAAACACAGATGCTGGCAGGTGCCGGGGCTGATCCCGCTAACGCTGCATTTTTGGGGACACTATACTAATGTGAATGCTGGCATATTTATGATCTGATCAAAGATATTGATCCGTTCAGACACTATACTAGCAGCAGTGGTTTATTGTGTATGTGAGCATGTTCCTGGCAATCAAGGGGTTAAATGTGATGAGTGGTATACTGACGGGCAATCTGACTCTATCTGAAAGGGGCACTAATGCTATGTGAAGTCGCCGGCGTCACTAACACAGCGATCAGCAAAATATCTGTGCACTGTACTAATGACACTGGTGACACGACAGTGAAGGGGTAAACTGGGGGGGATCAAGGGGTTAAATGTGTCCTAAAATGTTCTAACTGTGTAAGTGTGCTGTTTTACTGACTGTGTGTCTGCTTTCTTCTCTCTCTGGGACGGAATGCTCCCAGAGAGAGAAGATTTCATCATTTCCTGTACCTGTGTAAACACAGGTACAGGAATATCCCTGATAGTGCAGGGATCGATCATTTGATTCAGGTTGAACATCACTGACCTAAATCAGAAGATTGATCCCTTTGACACCAAATCACCGCACCTGTGGGTTGGCGCATGTGCCCCCGGCCCATGATCACCATGGGAGCGCAAATCACATATATATACACGTGATTTTGCGCACCTGTGCTGCCCTGTAGCAGTATTTCAACTATAGGATGGATGGGAAGCCGTTAATATACTGTCACCATGTAGTACAGTGTCATCATATAACTGGCACGGTAGTGATCAGGGACACTGACTGCTAACAGTATGTTAAACAAAAAATGATATTTTTTTCAATTGTTTTATTTTTATTATTTAGTTTTTTTATGACTTTTTTATTATTTCCATGAACCCGAGCAATACAATGTTCCCATTAGTAACACTATACTACTCTGGGAAAATGTACACAACTTTTTTTTTTTTATGTTTACTTATACCAATGAATTTCCCCAGTATAAACAACCATTTTACTGAATGAAACTGATTCATTCACTAGTTATTGTTGTGATGAGCTGTGATTGGCCACAGCTGATCACATGGTGCAGATGGGCTGTGATTGGCTATCAGGAAGGGGTTCACCTGCTGGTGGCACTTTGACTCCAAAACCTATAGGCTGAAGTTCCAATGTCCACCAGTGGGTGTCTCTCAGTAGTCAGAAGCTCATGGTAATTAGGCATCAGCTGATGCTTGTTGCAGTAAGTGTATTTAAATCTTGCCTTGGCTTCTCCTCTGTGCCTTGGGGTTGTCTATGTGCCCCTGACCTGTGTTCCTGCATCCTGCTTCTGACCAGGGGCGGACTGACAACTCATGGGACCCCCCGGGCAATAGGGGATCATGGGGCCCCTGTGTCCTTACCCAAACTCAAAAAGCCTATGAAAAAGGTACCAGGGGCATCTCATGGGGCCCCTTACTGACCCCGGGCCCTCGGGCAGTGCCCGAGTTTCCAAATGGTCAGTCCGCCCCTGCGTCTGACTCTGTAGCCTGGTCCTGACCCTGACCTCTTATCTGCCTGTTTGTTCCTGCCCGTTTCCCCTCTCTGTGTCCTGGCTTGCTCCATGCTCCCCCTGTCTTATCCCCTGTGTATGACCCTGGTCCTGACCCTGACCTCTTACCTGCCTGTTTGTTCCTGCCCGTCTCCCCTCTCTGTGTCCTGGCTTGCTCCATGCTCCCCCTGTCTTATCCCTTGTGTATGACCCTGGTCCTGACCCTGACCTCTTACCTGCCTGTTTGTTCCTGCCCGTTTCCCCTCTCTGTGTTCTGGCTTGCTCCATGCTCCCCCTGTCTTATCCCCTGTGTATGACCCTGGCTCTGACCCTGACCTCTTACCTGCCTGTTTGTTCCTGCCCGTTTCCCCTCTCTGTGTCCTGGCTTGCTCCATGATCCCCCTGTCTTATCTCCTGTGTATGACCCTGGTCCTGACCCTGACCTCTTACCTGCCTGTTTGTTCCTGCCCGTTTCCCCTCTCTGTGTCCTGGCTTGCTCCATGCTCCCCCTGTCTCATCCCCTGTGTATGACCCTGGTCCTGACCCTGACCTCTTACCATGCTCCCCCTGTCTTATCCCCTGTGTATGACCCTGGTCCTGACCCTGACCTCTTACCTGCCTGTTTGTTCCTGCCCGTTTCCCCTCTCTGTGTCCTGGCTTGCTCCATGCTCCCCCTGTCTTACCCCTGTGTATGACCCTGGTCCTGACCCTGACCTCTTACCTGCCTGTTTGTTCCTGCCCGTTTCCCCTCTCTGTGTCCTGGCTTGCTCCATGCTCCCCCTGTCTTACCCCCTGTGTATGACCCTGGCTCTGACACTGACTATACTTCTACCCTGATATCTGGATCTATTTGGTTGGGTCAGTTGTTTATTGTTTGTTCACTCTCTGATTAGATGTTCTGGTTTGATGTATACAGTTCTGATATATTGGAGGGGCATTTATATTTTTGTTATTTATTTCTTCTTAATAAATGACATTCTACTTGCACCTCATATATCTGGTCACACCTGTTTCAAAGGATACCAACATCCCTGACATTGACCCTGTTTGTAATCACTGTGACCAATCACAGCTAGCAACACAATTGTAAGTAATGAATGACATGAAAGGAAGCCATTCATTGTTTAGGAATGCCATGGTAATGTCATGGTCACAGAAATCATGCGGTCCCGGCACTGGGACAGTACAGTGACCGGCAATGTAAACCCTAACCATGGGACTTTACATGAAGGACATGACAAATGGATAATTATATAATAAATCCACGACGGCAAATGTATTGACCTTCTGTACATATCTCATCACAATTTAATACAATAAAAGATAATATTGAGCTGATTTATAAAATGTATATTACACCCATATAAAAGAGTCATGTAATCAGCACCTTCATAAAGAACACGGCCACCCTGGGATCCTGGTCCCTGTCCCTTTTACAGTCCACAGGACCAGTGGGTCAGACCCAAAAAGTTCACCAAAGAATCCCGGGAGCAACAGAAAAAAAGAATTGACCCTTTTCCTCCCGCTATAGCAGCCATGCTAGCTGACTAAAAGAATGTAAATAAAACGTTCCTGTATATTAAAATAAAAGAAAAAGTGTTTGAGTCACAGGAGGGAGCTGTTGGAATGCATGTACATAGGAAAAAGAACAAATATCAAAGCCAGACTTGAGTTCAACCTCAATATATATGTAACGCTGTCTAGGTTAGCTAGATAGGATTTTTTGTTAGAGGCTTAGTAGAAGCCTGGGATGAGTCAGCCTGGGAGTGAGGTAGTGAGTTCACCTCAGGACAGGCTGGGTGGTTATAAAGGTCAGAGCTTCTGAAGCTCTCCCACCCTTCCAAAAACACACAGCAAACTTTCTGTAAGAGGAGTGGAGGAGGCCCAGATTTGCATGTTTAAGGATACTTGGCCAATCTCCGGGGAGGAGGCTGGGCATGGTGACCAAGGACAACAATTAAATGTGGCAGAGCCTGGGCAGCATGGGACGGTGTGTTAGTGTCAGGTGGAAGATGGACTGAGAGAAGGCTGGAGTGTGGAGCCTGGGAGGGGGCCCCAGTTAGGGGAGCCTACCTACAGGCTGGTTGCTGGACAGAAGAATCTCCACTGTGCCAAGTCTCCTAGTGAGGACAACTGTGCCATCCCAGTGTAAGGCCTGAAAGCAGCTACAATCCACCAAGCTAACAGGACAGTGTGAGTACTTCTACACCACCTGGTCCAGACAAAGGAAGAGGGCAGACAGGTGCCACATTCAACTAGTTCTCATCCAGGATGGAAGTATTGCTAGCTCCTGGAATCCCTTGCCCAGGGATTCCCTCGGTATAGCTGAGTGAAGAGGATATATATATTCATCTGGGGCCTGAGGAGGTACGCCAAGGGTGCTTCAGTGTTCCTTAACCACCTCCCACCAGCCATATAGTACAATGACGGGCACAAGGTGGTTCTCTCGTTCTGGGAGGACGTCATATGACGTCCTTCCATTCTCACTGCACATGCGTGGCTCAGGAAGCGCGCAGCGCGGCAATCGGCGGTGCGCTGTGTCCCTCGGACACAGCGGATCACCGATCATGGAAAAAGCCGAAGATGTCGGCTCAGTCATGTGATCAGCTGTGTCCAATCACAGCTGATCGCATGTAAACAGGGAAATGCCAGTTATCGGCATTTCTCTCCTCTCGAGCTGTCACGCTGACAGAGGAGAGGAGAGCCGGTAATCAGCTTTCCGCGGAGGGACATGTACACTGATCATCAGGACACTGATAACCAGTGTGCCCTGATGATCAGCATAGCCCCAGCAATGCCACCTGTCAGTGGTCATCAGTGCCTCGTGCCAGTGCCCATCAGTGCCACATATCAGTGCCTACCAGTGTACATCAATGCCACATATCAGTGCCCATCTGAGCTGCCCCTCAGTGTCACCCATCAGTGCCAGTCAGTGCCAGCTATCAATGCCAATCAGTGCCGCCTATCAGTGCTGCCAATCAGTGCCACCTATCAGTGTCAGTGCCGCCTAGCAGTGCCTGTCAGTGCCGCCTATCAGTGCCACCTATCAGTGCTGCCTATCGGTGCCATATCAGTGCCATGTGTCAGTGCTGCCTTTCAGTGCCTGTCAGTGATGCCTGTCAATGCCCATCAGTGCCACCTACCAGTGCCTCCTCATCAGTGCCCATCACTGCCACCTATCAGTGTCCATCAGTGCAACCTATCAGTGCCCATCAGTGCAGCCTCATTAGAGCACATCAGTGAAGGAGAAAAATCACTTATTTACAAAAACAATTTTTCAAAATTTTCAGTGGTTTTTGGTTTGTTTAAAAAAAAAAATCCCCGAGGTGATTAAATACCACCAAAAGAAAGCTCTATCTGTCACAAAAAAATGCTAAAACTTTCTTATGGGTACAATGTTGTATGACCGCGCAATTTTTATTCAAAGTATGAGAGCTGGAAATTTGCCTGGACAGGAAGGGGGTATAAGTGCCCTGTAGGCTAGTGGTAAAAGAGACAGATATATTTTTTCCAAATCCACATCTTTCCACAGTGTACAGGTTTCTATTCAGTTTGTCCTCACATTTACAGTTGCTTGGGCATCCTATATACTCCTAGACCCCATCCAAGTTCTTAACTCCTCAAAAATACTACAAAAACAAGCTCAAGGACTGTATTACTGACTCCATGTGTGAAGATGTGGAAAAATGCATGTTGCCAGGCTGTGCAAATCCTAAGGGGGACCCAAAACTCAGTGGCCCCTAAGAGGGTAGTGCTACATACTGTATAGATTCTGTTATGTATCCTTGAAAATGGTAAAATACCCAGTTAATGGCTCGACACACATACATTGCAAAGTGAACATTTTATGGAAAAACCTACATTATACAAAAAACCAAATGTCCCAAAATAAAACCATAATTGGCCAATTATTAAAGAACGCTCCCCATAGCACTGCAGGAAAAATACTCATAGAACAATGGAGGCGCCACTGAGTGTAGTATCAGTGTATGGGTTATTCAGCAATGGAGGCACCACTGAGTGGAGTATCAGTGTATGGGTTATTCAGCAATGGAGGCACCACTGAGTGTAGTATCGGTGTATGGGTTATTCAGCAATGGAGGCACCACTGAGTGTAGTATCGGTGTATGGGTTATTCAGCAATGGAGGCACCTCTGAGTGTAGTATCAGGGTATGGGTTATTCAGCAATGGAGGCACCACTGAGTGTAGTATCAGTGTATGGGTTATTCAGCAATGGAGGCACCACTGAGTGTGGTATCAGGGTATGGGTTATTCAGCAATGGAGGCACCACTGAGTGTGGTATCAGTGTATGGGTTATTCAGCAATGGAGGCACCACTGAGTGTGGTATCAGGGTATGGGTTATTCAGCAATGGAGGCACCACTGAGTGTAGTATCAGTGTATGGGTTATTCAGCAATGGAGGCACCACTGAGTGTGGTATCAGTGTATGGGTTATTCAGCAATGGAGGCACCACTGAGTGTGGTATCAGGGTATGGGTTATTCAGCAATGGAGGCACCACTGAGTGTAGTATCAGGGTATGGGTTATTCAGCAATGGAGGCACCACTGAGTGTGTAGTATCAGTGTATGGGTTATTCAGCAATGGAGGCACCACTGAGTGTAGTATCAGTGTATGGGTTATTCAGCAATGGAGGCACCACTGAGTGTAGTATCAGTGTATGGGTTATTCAGCAATGGAGGCACCACTGAGTGTAGTATCAGGGTATGGGTTATTCAGCAATGGAGGCACCACTGAGTGTGTAGTATCAGTGTATGGGTTATTCAGCAATGGAGGCACCACTGAGTGTAGTATCAGGGTATGGGTTATTCAGCAATGGAGGGCACCACTGAGTGTAGTATCAGGGTATGGGTTATTCAGCAATGGAGGCACCTCTGAGTGTAGTATCAGTGTATGGGTTATTCAGCAATGGAGGCACCACTGAGTGTAGTATCAGTAATAACAGAGTGCAGCGCTAAAAGATAAGTGCAAAAGGCAAATAGTCCGTAGTTGTTAACTGGATATAAATATATATAGTCCCAAGAAATGACTGATGAAGACCAGGAAGCAATGTAAAAAAGTGCGCACTCACCGGACGCGCACGGAAAATGCGCGTAAATAAATGTCTCCAGGAATCCTAAAGTAGATGGAGAGGGTGAATTCCAATCTTTGGATCAATCAGCCTGCGAAGATGTATCAGAGATCCGGAGGTCCCCTTAAGGTTGGTATAATTATCAGCCAGATTCCAAGAGCTCCGTCCCTCTAGTGGTAATAGATGAGCACTACAGGAATCCCTGAGTTAAAATGGCCGCGGGGCTGTCTCGTGGCTCCGGGCAAAAGATGACGTCATGCTCTGTCGGTTCCTCCTAAGGCCTTTCGTGCCCAAGCACATCATCAGAGGGGGATACCAACCAGAGGAGCATGACAGACGTCCATCTGATTTATTCCGAATAGCGGCACTCGCGCATTGCGCAGTACGGCGCCGCCATTTTGCCGAAGTCTATGGAATGCGCATGCGCGGCTCCATAGACGCCATTTTGCCATAGGTAAAACACATATGCAGTTCCTGATAAAAAAAACGGTTGTTACCAACATAGAATGGTACAACCAGGACCTAATAACGTTACATCAGAGGCCAAATGGAGTTAGAAATTGCTGAATAATGTTAAATATAATAGGTGGGTAAAGTGACAAACCCATATAGATACCGTTCAATATCCCAATGATAGTCAGGATTATTATACTCTGCATTACGGCAAAAGGGCACAAGAGGGCGCTAAACTCCCCATCGGAATAAAGCACTGATATTAAAATATATTGCAGAAAGAACCAACCAATTTAGTGGTTGTAAAAATAATTAAATACATGAATGTTACATAATATATAATATATAGTAAAAAATAGATTACCAAAATCAGGATATGTTATGCAATTTCCTAAATAATCATAATGAGACTAAATATAAAATCGATAAAAAATAAAAATAAAAATTAAAATAGTATAAATGAGACGTGGAGAAAATATATAACAGGCATCATGGGATATTTGAAAAACCTATAAGGCAAACAATGTATAGGCTTATTATTAATCAATTGTTTGCAATAAAGCAGTTGACATCAATTTCTATATTGTGTCCTAGTGGGTGTAAGGTACCCAGTTCATACACCCACTTGGTTTCTGCTTGTGACACTGCACGCACTTTGTTCATGCCTCTCCAGTGTGGAGAGATGATATCAATGGCCGTAAACTTAGCGAGGTAGGATCTTGATTGTGGTAGAATCCTATAATGATTTGATAGGGCATGGTCCCTGTATCCTTTTTTAATATTGGATACATGCTCGCGTAAACGATCACGTAATCTCCTAGTGGTGCGACCCACATACTGTTTTAGACATGGGCATTGTAGTAAGTACACTATGTACCTACTATTACAAGAAATAAAATGCCTTATAGTATATGTTTTACCCGTAACATGTGAATTAAATGTATTTACCCTGCGTTTCCTGGTATTATCACATTTACAAATAACGCACCTGTTACATGGATGAAAACCCGTTAGATCGGCAAATAATTTTACACTTTTAGGGGGGTCAATGACATTAGGTGCCAGGCTGTGTCTCATGGAAGATGATCTCCTAAACACAATTTCTGGTTTATCTGGCAGAACGTTACTCAAAATTGGATCAGTTTTAAGAATATCCCAATTCTTTTTTATTATTCTGCTGATAGATCTATGCTGTATTGAAAACGTTGTAACGAATGGGCAAACTTTTCCTTGTATAGGTCTGGTGCTATTCTGTGAGCATTACATTCCTATCAATATTAGCTACATTGTTAAGAGTGTTTACCAGGGTATTATCATCATATCCTTTTTCAAGGAATCGACTTTTCAAAATATTGGCCTGAGAATGGTATACCTCTAGATCTGTACAATTTCTCCTAATTCTCATGAATTGACTTTTAGGTATATTAGCCAACCAGTTAGGGTGGTGACAACTGTTGGTAGGGATATAGCTGTTTCGATCCGTGTTCTTGAAGAAAGATTTGGTTATAATCTTTCCGTCCATGTTCATGAGTGTTAGATCTAGAAAATTTATCTCTTGTTTACTGTAAGAGTAAGTGAGGTGAATATTTAATTGGTTGTTGTTCAGGGTCCCAAAGAAGTTAATTAGAGATTCCTCATTACCATTCCATACCAACACAATAGTCAATCATCTATATATCCCACCTTTTATAAATAGTCAATTCCGGCCATTCTCTAGCATAATGGCAAAATCAATAAATCAGTTTTCCTCCCACCTTGACATAAACAGGTTAGCGAGACTGGGGGCAAACTTTGTCCCCCCATGGCCACTCTCCAATTTTTAATCTGCAGGTAGTGGGGTCTTTTTATTGATACCAGAATTTCTTTTAGTTTTTTTCATCATGGCAAAATCCAATAACCGCAAAATGATGGAAATCTTTCTGTACAGTGTGGTAACAGTGCTGTAATGTGTTCAGATAAAAGTCAGCGGCCTCCATTCCATCACAGTACAGTGGGTTAATATTAGTATACAGTGAAGTTTACATCCGCTGTAACCAAAAATGTGTCTATCAGTGCTGTAATGTGTCAGAAGAAATATTAACATTGTTGACAAGGTTCAATACTTGCTTGGGTGTCCTTTAAGTAAGACGGTGTCTGTATAACCAATGGCTTGCAAAAAGGAAATCGATGTATTCTCCAATTTTTGAGCACAAAGACCCAATTCCACTAATTATAGGGCGACCTGGTGGTTTAATGGGGTCTTTGTGGATTTTAGGCAATATGTATAAGATGGGTAGTTTAGGGGCAACTGGAATCAGAAAAGCCTTCTCTTTCTTATTTAGTATGTGATTATCATACCCATAATTAATGATGTCCTTAAGGGACCGTTTGTAGCTGGTAAGAGGGTCCTTTGCTAGTGGGACATATGTAGTCCGGTCTTTCAGAATATTTTCGACTTCTGCTATATAGTCAGTTTATTGAGTACCACCACTCCTCCTCCTTTGTCCGCTGGTCTTATTACAAGATCTTTCTTTTCCAAAAGTGATCTCATGGTTTTAAAATCTCCTGATCCATCAAATGGCCGCTTAACGGATAAGTTGCCCAATTCTTTAAGAACTTTATCTTTAAAAATATTAAAAATTGATGAGAATTGGTTTGTGGAGGGGGGTTGAAAGTGGGAAGCATTCCGCAAATTAGAATGTGTAAAGTTATCGTAAGTGGTGATATTATTATTAGGACGATTAGCAAAAAAACCTTTTTATAGATAGTTGCCTGGCGAATTTATGTATATCCATGTATACTTGAAATTTATTCAGTTTACTGGGAGGGGCATATTTAAGTCCCTTATCAAGCAACCTAAGTTCATCATTTGTAAGTTCTATATTGCTGAGGTTAAATAGCCCTATACCCGCTACATCTTTCTTTTCTTGTTTGTGTCTATTTGTCCTCCTCCCTCCCCTCTTTCCTCTGTAGTGTTTCTTCGTTTTCGTGCATTGCCATTCCCTAAAAAAGGCTGTCGTGAATTATTCCGATTAGGATTCTGAGGATTAGTATTTCTATTGGGAGTCATAGGAGGTGCCTGATAGCCATAAGAATGATTAGGAGGTGCCTGATACCCATGCGTTTGATTATTCCATCTTGGACCTTGCCGATATTGTCCATTATGAGATGGTTGTGTCTTTCTATTATTATTATGTTGGCGTGGAGGTGGGTAATAGGGATGGTCATACTGGCGTGGAGGTGGATAGTAAGAAGAGTTGTCCCCATTAGGCCTCTGGAAGTTATCTTGTCGCTGAAAACCATTTCTCTTGGGAGTATGCGTATGTGTATATGCCGGTGTATACATAGTAGGGTGCCAACGGGAACCAATATTTTCATCATATGGTTCATATAGAGGTTCAAATCTATTGTAGGTGTTAATATTATAATGTTGAGTCTTTTGGTTATCAGCATGATGAAAAGGTCGAGGTGCAGAACCTGAAGTATTGGGTCTAGGATTAGTAATAGTTTGTGCTGGTTGGATCTCCTTGTTTTGCCAATTAAATACACTATGTTCAGAATAATCTTTATGATCCCTCTGGTATTTTTTCCTTTTCTTTATTTTCTGTTCTCTTTCTACTCCTTCCAGATGTGTTTTAAGTCTGTCTGATTCTATTTTATATTTCTCATTTTCTTTATATGGCATAAGTTTTTCACGCACTAGATTAATTTCATTGTCAAGATTTGTTAAAGTATCAGTGTATGGGTTATTCAGCAATGGAGGCACCACTGAGTGTAGTATCAGGGTATGGGTTATTCAGCAATGGAGGCACCACTGAGTGGAGTATCAGTGTATGGGTTATTCAGCAATGGAGGCACCACTGAGTGGAGTATCAGTGTATGGGTTATTCAGCAATGGAGGCACCACTGAGTGTAGTATCAGTGTATGGGTTATTCAGCAATGGAGGCACCACTGAGTGGAGTATCAGTGTATGGGTTATTCAGCAATGGAGGCACCACTGAGTGGAGTATCAGTGTATGGGTTATTCAGCAATGGAGGCACCACTGAGTGTAGTATCAGTGTATGGGTTATTCAGCAATGGAGGCACCACTGAGTGGAGTATCAGTGTATGGGTTATTCAGCAATGGAGGCACCACTGAGTGTAGTATCAGGGTATGGGTTATTCAGCAATGGAGGCACCACTGAGTGTAGTATCAGTGTATGGGTTATTCAGCAATGGAGGCACCACTGAGTGTAGTATCAGGGTATGGGTTATTCAGCAATGGAGGCACCACTGAGTGTAGTATCAGGGTATGGGTTATTCAGCAATGGAGGCACCACTGAGTGTAGTATCAGTGTATGGGTTATTCAGCAATGGAGGCACCACTGAGTGTAGTATCAGTGTATGGGTTATTCAGCAATGGAGGCACCACTGAGTGTAGTATCAGGGTATGGGTTATTCAGCAATGGAGGCACCACTGAGTGGAGTATCAGTGTATGGGTTATTCAGCAATGGAGGCACCACTGAGTGTAGTATCAGTGTATGGGTTATTCAGCAATGGAGGCACCACTGAGTGGAGTATCAGTGTATGGGTTATTCAGCAATGGAGGCACCACTGAGTGTAGTATCAGGGTATGGGTTATTCAGCAATGGAGGCACCACTGAGTGTAGTATCAGTGTATGGGTTATTCAGCAATGGAGGCACCACTGAGTGTAGTATCAGTGTATGGGTTATTCAGCAATGGAGGCACCACTGAGTGGAGTATCAGTGTATGGGTTATTCAGCAATGGAGGCGCCACTGAGTGTAGTATCAGGGTATGGGTTATTCAGCAATGGAGGCGCCTCTGAGTGTAGTATCAGTGTATGGGTTATTCAGCAATGGAGGCGCCACTGAGTGTAGTATCAGTGTATGGGTTATTCAGCAATGGAGGCGCCACTGAGTGTAGTATCAGTGTATGGGTTATTCAGCAATGGAGGCACCACTGAGTGTAGTATCAGTGTATGGGTTATTCAGCAATGGAGGCACCACTGAGTGTAGTATCAGTGTATGGGTTATTCAGCAATGGAGGCACCACTGAGTGTAGTAGTATCAGTGTATGGGTTATTCAGCAATGGAGGCACACTGAGTGTAGTATCAGGGTATGGGTTATTCAGCAATGGAGGCACCACTGAGTGTAGTATCAGTGTATGGGTTATTCAGCAATGGAGGCACCACTGAGTGTAGTATCAGTGTATGGGTTATTCAGCAATGGAGGCGCCACTGAGTGTAGTATCAGTGTATGGGTTATTCAGCAATGGAGGCGCCACTGAGTGTAGTATCAGGGAATGGGTTATTCAGCAATGGAGGCACCACTGAGTGTAGTATCAGTGTATGGGTTATTCAGCAATGGAGGCACCACTGAGTGTAGTATCAGGGTATGGGTTATTCAGCAATGGAGGCACCACTGAGTGTGGTATCAGTGTATGGGTTATTCAGCAATGGAGGCACCACTGAGTGTGGTATCAGTGTATGGGTTATTCAGCAATGGAGGCACCACTGAGTGTGGTATCAGTGTATGGGTTATTCAGCAATGGAGGCACCTCTGAGTGTGGTATCAGGGTATGGGTTATTCAGCAATGGAGGCACCACTGAGTGTGGTATCAGTGTATGGGTTATTCAGCAATGGAGGCACCACTGAGTGTAGTATCAGTGTATGGGTTATTCAGCAATGGAGGCACCACTGAGTGTAGTATCAGTGTATGGGTTATTCAGCAATGGAGGCACCACTGAGTGTAGTATCAGTGAATGGGTTATTCAGCAAAGGTAAGTAACACACAAGAGAGTAGAAAAGTGATTTCTTGTCTTTAATATTACACAGGTACAGTGCAGCCCAAAGATCCAGGAATGGAGTCCTTCCACGGATGGTGAGGAACGCCGTCACCACAGTCCCTACATGGGAATAATGACCAGAAGTGAAGGAAGCAGCTCACGTATTTGCTGGTTAATCTACACAGTTGGGAGAACTTTATATAATGATTTAATTATTATCATGTCATGTAACAACTGAGACTTCTAGACCTTCCTGAGAGCCCTCTAAGGATATATTGGGTGCAGGTTATTTTGATCATGTGTGGATTTGTTACCTTTATCTAATGTCTGACATGGACTCTGAATGGTCACTTAGCCACAAAATGGATGGACTCTGGGATATCTATATGGAGGAGGAGATCTTTTCATAGAATATGAGACAGGAATACACACGCACGCTTTGGTGTTAATGAAAGTAGAAACAGGAATGGTTTTACAGGTGGAGGCCACTGTTAGAAGCTTTCCTTAACCCAATATCTAATATCTTCTTATTAACAGTACTAACATAAGTATGAATGAGTTGGATCTTAATAGAATAATTGAGTTATTATATTTATATTTGTTCTAGATTGGGAAAAGTAAGTAATTAGACTTCATAGTCTGTGAATATACATATGAACATATATCTTGGGTTTTCTTTACATTCTAGCCACACATGTGGTAGCAATTGGTCTATCCATCCTCCCCCATCTATGTAAGGGATTATGTTTCACTAACTAGAGAATTGTAAAAATATATTTCATACATGCTAGATTTGTACTGTAATATTTCTTGATTGCGATATTTATATATGAGATAACTCTTGTTAAGATTATTTTTTTGGAGAATATATATATATATGTGTGTGTGTAATACATCTAATTTACTCTGATTGATGGAATGTCTAGGCCTTCTTAGGTTACACTCAGACTTTAGGAGAAGTAGACTGGAGGTTTGTTATATATACACATCTGTTTCCAATTATCTTGGTGGGATTACAAGGAGAAGATCAGCCCATTTTTTTAGGAGATGGTGGGGGCTGGATTGCTCTTTTAAGAGCAGAACAAAGACTTTTTAAGCACTCTTTGCTAGAAGCCTTGATGCGTTACACACTACACACACACATATACATATATACATATATACAATCTTATTATCAAGAACTTAACTATATTTTTTGGACATTATTTTAAACATTCTGTATGCCGATATTTTTTTATTTCTAATTTTCTGCAACATTATTATTAAATCATCTTTTTGAGTTTATGCAAGAAGTGGAAGGACTTTCTATCTGAACATTTCTCATCAATACAAGTTAATAAAATATCGAGACAATACGATATTTTACAGCCACTGACATTTTTTTCCTACTCATCTTTTCTGACTGTTTCTCAGTAGTTTTTGCATTTGGCTCGGGTCAGTGTCACTACTGGTGAGGCCATACCTGGACCCTGCAGAGGTTGCACAGGCAGTCCAACTCCTCCAGGATGGCACATCAATACGTCCCATTGCCAGAAGGTTTGCTGTGTCTCCCAGCACAGTCTCAAGAGCATGGAGGAGATTCCAGGAGACAAGAGCATGGAGGAGATTCCAGGAGACAAGAGCATGGAGGAGATTCCAGGGAGACGAGCATGGAGGAAATTCCAGGAGACTGGTCCTGGTACAATGCTGGTGATTGCTCTTGTGGGCCCTGGCACAATGCTGTGGTTCTTGTAGGCCCTGGCACAATGCTGGGGGTTGTTCTTGTTGGCCCTGGCACAATGCTGGGGGTTGTTCTTGTTGGCCCTGGCACAATGCTGGGGTTGTTCTTGTTGGCCCTGGCACAATGCTGTGGTTGTTCTTGTGGGCCCTGGCACAATGCTGTGGTTCTTGTAGGCCCTGGCACAATGCTGTGGTTGTTCTTGTGGGCCCTGGCAGAATGCTGTGGTTGTTCTTGTGGGCCCTGGCAAACTAATGTGGTTATTGTGGCCCTGACATTTGCTGGGGTAATTTAGTAATGCTGCCACCAACACCAACAATGGGGCTTATTTTACTCCCACAATCTCTTCAGTGTACCCCAAGGACAATCTCTGCAGTGTACCTCAAGGACAATCTGTTCAGTGTACCCCAAGGACAATCTGTTCAGTGTACCCCAAGGACAATCTGTTCAGTGTACCCCAAGGACAATCTCTGCAGTGTACCCCAAGGACAATCTGTTCAGTGTACCCCAGGGACAATCTGTTCAGTGTACCCCAAGGACAATCTGTTCAGTGTACCCCAAGGACAATCTCTGCAGTGTACCTCAAGGACAATCTGTTCAGTGTACCCCAAGGACAATCTGTTCAGTGTACCCCAAGGACAATCTGTTCAGTGTACCCCAAGGACAATCTCTGCAGTGTACCCCAAGGACAATCTCTTCAGTGTACCCCAATCTCTTCAGTGTACCCCAAGCACAATCTCTTCAGTGTACCCCAAGCACAATCTCTTCAGTGTACCCCAAGGGCAATCTCTGCAGTGTACCCCAAGGACAATCTCTTCAGTGTACCCCAAGGACAATCTCTTCAGTGAACCCCAAGGACAATCTCTTCAGTGTACCCCAAGGACAATCTCTTCAGTGTACCCCAAGGACAATCTCTTCAGTGTACCCCGAGGTCCTATTCCACCTCTACCATAGCAATACACCAGAAGGGAAGGTGGCACCATACCAACCATACCATGTGAAGCAACACCCAGTTTACTGACTATGGCCACTTTTTCAGTCATGTCACCCACAAGGCATTATTCAGTATGCCCAGGACAATGACTAATCTAGAAACCACAAGCATCTTTCAGTATAGGAAGCGTGCTATGCCAGCAAAATGTGTTCTGTCCCCCCAAGACACTTGCACTGTGTACCCATCAAGGACAAGGGTTTTCTTGCTAATGTGAACGCACGTTTCCACCTTACCCCCATGCTGACCCACATGCCAGCAGTGCCTCATTTTCTTGCATCCAGGCAGCAGCATATAGGGCACCACATTTCTCTTGTCACAATATTCCTTCAAGGCGTTGCTCTTCATCCCATCTGCTGACCCAATATTAGTGACCCCCCAGCCCCACAACACTCTGATCCCCTGGAATTCCACCAACAACTTCCACCCCCCCCCCCTCCTGCTTTCAGTCCCACCCCATCAGGTGTACACCCCTGAGAGAAACCCCCCCCAGAGAGAAACGTGTGACCCCCTGCCCTCCCCCCCTCCCCCCACACCCCCCCCAAGAGAAACGTGTGACCCCCAGAGAATATTGGCCCCCCCCAGAGGTGAAAGAGGGACCGTTGTCTTCCCCCCCCAGAGAGAAACATGTGTGACCCCCCCAGACCCCCCAACAGCGAGAATTGTGACCCCCCCCAGAGAGAATGGACCCCCCTTACTGAGAAACCCCCCCGCACGATTTCCACCTACCCACCCAGAGAAACCACCCCCCTGTAGCAGAAGACCCCCCCAGCTTTGTTTTTGGTGAGAGAAACATGTGTAACCCCCCCAGAGAGAAATGTCATGAGAGAGAAGTGTGACCTCCAGAGAGAAAACGGTGTGACCCATCCAGAGAAACGTTTGTGACCCCCACAGAAGCATTTCCATGTGACCCCCCAAGCACCAGCATAGCACCCCCCCAAAAGAGATGTCTGTGAGCCCCCCTCACCATGCACGAGGCTCTATGCTGCAGGAACCAACTTACATCACCCTGATCTGGAAATTCCACAACAACCTGCCAAGCCCTTTCCATTGAGAGTCAGCAATGTGTACCTGTAAAGAGAGCCCCCCCCCCCCTTCACCAATCAAACATTTACCCCCCCAAATGACTCCTATATTCTGTTCACTACACCCCTGAGGAAACGTGTGACCCCCCCCCAGAGAGAAACATGTGACCCCCCCAGAGAGAAACATGTGACCCCCCAGAGAGAAACGTGTGACCCCCCCAGAGAGAAACGTGTGACCCCCCAGAGAGAAATGTGACCCCCCAGAGAGAAACGTGTGACCCCCCAGAGAGAAACGTGTGACCCCTATAGAGAAAAATGTGTGACCCCCCCCCAGAGAGAAAAATGTGACCCCCCAGAGAGAAATGTGTGACCCCTGATAAATGTGTGACCCCGATAGAGAAACATGTGACCCCCAGAGAGAGAAACATGTGACCCCTATAGAGAAACGTGTGACCCCCCCCCAGAGAGAAACATGTGACCCCCCAGAGAGAAACGTGTGACCCCCCAGAGAGAAATGTGACCCCCCAGAGAGAAACGTGTGACCCCCCAGAGAGAAACGTGTGACCCCTATAGAAAAATGTGTGACCCCCCAGAGAGAAAAAACGTGTGACCCCCCCCCCCAGAGAGAAACGTGTGACCCCCCAGAGAGAAACGTGTGACCCCCCAATAGAGAAACGTGTGACCCCCCAGAGAGAAACGTGTGACCCCCCAATAGAGAAACGTGTGCCCCCCCCCCCCAGAGAGAAACATGTGACCCCTATAGAGAAACGTGTGACCCCCCCAGAGAGAAACATGTGACCCCTATAGAGAAACGTGTGACCCACCCAGAGAGAAACATGTGACCCCTTTAGAGACCCCCCCCAGAGAGAAACGTGTGACCCCCCAAGAGAGAAACGTGTGATCCCCCAGAGAGAAATGTGTGACCCCCCCAGAGAGAAATGTGTGACCCCAAGAGCTTCACTACCACAAAATCTTCATCTACAGAGATACTTCTAGAGATAAAGAGACTGAAAACCACAAACATTCTTCAGGTAATACTGATCTCTGAGCACAAATACAGTTATATATACATATACCAGAGTGCTGTACAGAGAACACTGAGCCAGAGGAGCTTACACTCTAATGTCCCCTCCCCCACAGTGACATCAGTCTCTGTACCAGAGGAGCTTACACTCTAATGTCCCCCCCCCCTCCCCCACAGTCACTTTAGTCAGAGAGAAATCTGTACCAGAGGAGCTTACACTCTAATGTCCCCTCCCCCACAGTCACATCAGTCACTGTACCAGAGGAGCTTACACTCTAATGTCCCCTCCCTCACAGTCACATCAGTCTCTGTACCAGAGGAGCTTACACTCTAATGTTCCCTCCCCCGCAGTCACATCAGTCTCTGCACCAGAGGAGCTTACACTCTAATGTCCCCTCCCCCGCAGTCACATCAGTCACTGTACCAGAGGAGCTTACACTCTAATGTCCCCTCCCCCGCAGTCACATCAGTCTCTGCACCAGAGGAGCTTACACTCTAATGTCCCCTCCCCCACAGTAACTTTAGTTTCTGTACCAGAGGAGCTTACACTCTAATGTCCCCTCCCCAATAAATACATCAGTCTCTGTACCAGAGGAGCTTAAACTCTAATGTCCCCTCCCCCACGGTCACATCGGTCTCTGTATCAGAGGAGTTATACTCTAATGTCCCCTCCCCCACAGTCACTTTAGTTTCTGTACCAGAGGAGCTTACACTCTAATGTCCCCTCCCCCACAGTCAAATCGGTCTCTGTACCAGAGGAGCTTACACTCTAATGTCCCCTCCCCCACAGTCACATCAGTCTCTGCACCAGAGGAGCTTACACTCTAATGTCCCCTCCCCCACAGTCACATCAGTCTCTGCACCAGAGGAGCTTACACTCTAATGTCCCCTCCCCCACAGTCACATCAGTCTCTGCACCAGAGGAGCTTACACTCTAATGTCCCCTCCCCCACAGTCACATCAGTCACTGTACAGAGGAGCTTACACTCTAATGTCCCCCCCCCCACAGTCACATCAGTCACTGTACCAGAGGAGCTTACATTCTAATGTCCCCTCCCCCACAGTCACATCAGTCTGCACCAGAGGAGCTTACACTCTAATGTCCCCTCCCCCACAGTCACATCAGTCACTGTACCAGAGGAGCTTACACTCTAATGTCCCCTCCCCCACAGTCACATCAGTCTCTGTACCAGAGGAGCTTACACTCTAATGTCCCCTCCCCCACAGTCACATCAGTCTCTGTACCAGAAGAGCTTACACTCTAATGCCCCCTCCCCCACAGTAACTTTAGTTTCTGTAACAGAGGAGCTTACACTCTAATGTCCCCTCCCCCGCAGTCACATCAGTCTCTGTACCACAAGAGCTTACACTCTAATGTCCCCCTCCCCCACAGTCACATCAGTCTCTCTACCAGAGGAGCTAACACAGTAATGTCCCCTCCCCCACAGTCACATCAGTCTCTGTACCAGAGGAGCTTACACTCTAATGTCCCCCCTCCCATAAATACATCAGTCTCTGCACCAGAGGAGCTTACACTCTGCACCAGAGAGGTTGTGCTGCAGGTGCTCTCCCTCTCCAGGCACTAGGGGGGTGGGGAATCCCTCCTGTCTTTAGAGAGCGGGTTGCTGATTATTGGTGAGAAATCGCAAAGGAGGAGGAAAAATTGGTGAGTTGAAAAAAGATACAAGAAGAAGAAAAATTTTTCCAT
>CATNWA010002993.1:7500-40000 GCA_951230385.1 Staurois parvus
AGTGTTTTCGGGCAATATTATCGGCTCATATTCAGCCAAATGCTTCACAACTCATTGGACGCTTCACAGTGCAGATGGACAATGACCCAAAGCAGACTGCAAAAGACACCAAGAGAAGTGGAATGTTCTGCAATGGCCAAGTCAATCACCTGACCTGAATCTGATTGAGCATGCATTTCACTTGCTGAAGACAAAACTGAAGGGAAAATGCCCCAAGAACAAGCAGGAACTGAAGACAGTTGCAAGTAAAGGCCTGGCAGTGCATCACCAGGGATGACACCCAGTCATATTCGTCTGGTGATGTCTATGCGTTCCACACTTCAGGCTGTCATTGACTGCAAAGGATTTGCAACCAAGTATTAAAAGTGAAAGTTTGATTTATGATTATTATTCTGTCCCATTACTTTTGGTCCCTTAACAAGTGGGAGGCCATATGCAAAACTGGTGTCATTCCTACACCGCTCACCTGATTTGGATGTAAATCCGAGCCAAAAATGTTAGAATTGTGTCCATGTATCCCATTATTTATGGACCTGACTGTAGGTGTTTATAGGCAGAACCCCCCCCCCCCCCCACCACAATTACCAGCACCCAGGAGCGGCAGATAAGAACCACTTGACTGTGTAAATGCGTCTTCACATGGTCAGTATGGGGGCCCCATGAGATGCCCTGGTACCTTTTTCATAGGCTTTTTTGAGTTTGGGCAAGGACACAGGGGCCCCATGATCCCATATTGCCCGGGGGCCCCATGAGTTGTCAGTCCGCCCTGCATTTTTTGCATTTACTGCATTTTTAGCGCTTGAGCTTTCATTAATTTCAATTTTTAGATTTAAATTCCTATTCTGGCCAATGAAATAAATGAACACCCAAGCGCTTGATGCTGCCTGCCGAGCTGCATTTTTACAAGTCAAGAGCTTTTTCTGCCGCCAATGCTGCTCCTGGAGGAAAGGCGTTTTTTAGGAAAGGCGGGCCAACCTCCAGTGCGCATGAGGACTTAAGCCAGTGATATTTACTACCCAGGCCATGCACACTGCTCAGAGAAGCAGTAAAACGCAGTCGCTTACATTGCCAGCCAACATGGGGGGGAAGACGTGACTGGTCCCCAGTGCCTGATTGGTATTTTCTTTTTGTTTTGTTAGGTGGTTTTTTTAGATCGCCAGGGAGATCATCAGTCAGTAAAGAAATCCAAATTTGAAAGCATCCACAGAATCGCGGGATTCTCACCCATTAATCTCCTGACTTCTATGGGGGGAAATAAAAACAGTAAATGGTTACAGATTCCCCTCAGAAGATAACCGTCTTTTCATTTCTCAGGAATTTTTTTGCTTGTAAAGTAAATGGAGGGTTTTTGGGTTTGTAAATATGGATTTCCATTGAAGAGAGGTCTTTGAAGTTTAACTGTATATCATATCGGTTTGGCGTGGATTTACGGCATCGTCCGTATCCGAGGATTGGGCGCTGACCGGGGAGTCCGGAGGGGAATGCAGCCAATCGCTGAGGTAGGGACTGTCTTTGTGATGTCATAGAGCAGGGGTGCTCAACCTGTGGCCCTCCGAGCCCTCTGATGTGGCCCTCCGAGCCCTCCTGATGTGGCCTTCGAGCCCTCCTGATGTGGCCCTCCGAGCCCTCCTGATGTGGCCCTCCGAAGCCCTCCTGAGGTGGCCCTCCGAGCCCTCCTGAGGTGGCCCTCCGTGCCCTCCTGAGGTGGCCCTCACACGAGCCCTCCTGAGGTGGCCTCCGAGCCCTCCTGGGGGTGGCCCTCCGAGCCCTCCTGGGGTGGCCCTCTCCGAGCCCCCTGATGTTGTCCTACGAGCCCTCCTGAGGTGGCCCTCCGAGCCCTCCCTGAGGTAGGGGCCCTCCGAGCCCTCTAACCAGGGAATCACACTTCTGTTTACATTCTGCAGGTTGGTGTTGCTTTCAAAAAGTGCAGCGCACTTGCAAGATATAATGGAAGTCTGTAGCAAAGCGCAGCTAACTCGCAGGGAAAGTCGCAGGTGCACCACTGTGTTGTGGGTAAACCGCAGTGCAACTACTTGCATTAGAGCGGACTACTTGGTTGGCTAATGAAAGGCAGGAGGATGGGACTTAGATGAAGGAAAGGGTTCCGCATGGGCGTCACCAGTGTCAATCTCAGTCATGCCGGTTGGCTAATGACAGGTTGGGACCTAGATGGATTTACAAAAACAAAAGGGCTCTGCGTGGGTTGCCAGTCTTAATCTCAGGCATGCCCATTGGCTAATGAAAGATAGGGGGGGGGAGGGACCTAGGTGGGCTTACAGGAAGAAAAAAAGGCGCCATGTGGGTGTTACCAATGCTGAGATCAGCTATGCCATTTGGCTAATGATTGGTAGAGGGAGGGACCTAGATGGGCTTACAGGAAGGAAAAGGTCTCATGTTTGTGTCAACAATGTCAATGTCAGACATGCCAGTTGGCTGAGAACTAGGGGAGGAAACCGAGGGGGGCTTACAGGAAAAGAAAATTGCTCCTCATGGTTGTCACCAATGTCATTCTCAGCCATGCCTGTTCGCTAATGAGAGGTAGGGGAAAGGACCTAGGTGGGCTTACAGAACAGGGCCCTCAATGGGTGGCACCAGTGTTGATTTCAGCTATGCCAGTTGTCAAATGAGAGGTAAGGGGAGGGACCTAGGTGGGTTTACAGGAAGGAAAAGGCCCTACGTTGGTGTCAGTAGTGTTGATCTCAGATATGTCAGTTGGCTTTATGAGAGGTAAGGGGGAGTGACTTAAAGTGGGTATACAGGAAGGAAAAGGCCCCCATTGGTGTCACCATTATCGACCCAGCCCTGCTGGCTGACTAATGAGAGATAGGGGGCAGGGTCCCTTTGTGGGCTTTACATGAAGGACAGGGCCCTCCAAGGGTTGGTCACCAATGGTTGATCTCTCAGCCTAGGCCCAGTTTGGTAACATGAAAGTAAAGGGGGGAGGGAAACTAGGTTACAGGAAGAAATCAGGCCCCAATAGTGTCAATCTCAGTCATGCCATTTGGCAAAAATGATTTGTAGGGGGAGGGACCTTGCTGGCGCTTACAGAAGGGAAAGTGCCTTACAGGTCATAAAAAAATGGCGCCATCCGATTTACCCCAAAATGTATAGTCACATCCCAGGGGCTAGCCTGACCATTGGGCGAACTCGGGGGTCAGTAGTGGGGGCCCCCCTAATGGGAGATGGCCCTGGTACTTTTCATTGGCTTTTTTTTTGGTGGTGTGATTTGAGTGTGGGGCGAGACACGGGCCCCATGATCCCCTTATGCATGGGGGCACCAATGTGGTTGTCAGTCTGGCCCATGGTCCCATCAGTCATTCCACACATAAATTCGTCAAGGAGCTTTACAATTGAAAAACAGGTCCCTTATACTCAATACTAGGGCCATTTTAGAGAGGAGCTCATATAAACCCACCGCCATGTCTTTGGATTGTAGGAGGAAACCCAACACAAACATACATGAAGAGAAACATGCCAACCTCACGCCAATCCTTGCTGGGGATTCCCCACCGAGGTACATCCCAGTGCTGCAAGGCAGGCGTGCTTCCATCCCAGCAAGAGCAGACTTCCTAATCCTAAACCTTGGACCCCCCCCCACCATGTCCATCACAAAGAGGTTTAACTTATCTGACCTCACAGCCGGTGGGCAAGGGGATGCCGAAGTTTAACAGAGAAACCCCGGAGAATAAGACGCACTTGGGTTGAGAGGCGTGTTCGTCGAGACATATGGACTTGAATCGAGGGTTTTATAGCGGCCCATAATTCTTGGGGCTCTTTAACCCCATACGTTCCAGGAGAAGCCCCCCGCGGCTAATCCCCCCTGGGTGTCTATTTCAAGTCCATTCGTCTATCTATTCTTCTCCCCCTCTGTATAAAAGACACTGAGCCCCCCCCAAACTATGGTCAGGACCCTGCAGCCCGCGACACAAAGGACGAAGCTGCGCCCCCGTCCCCCTCCCCCCCTCATCTAAACGGCACTGACTGCGGGAGGGGGAGCACGGGTGTCACGCAGTATTTAAGTGACATTCGCAGCAAAAATAAATATTGAAGCGCTGCCCTGTCACTCGGCTGAGGGAATAATCTGCGGCCGGAGTTCCCCCCATTCATTGTACACCGCCCCCTGACATTTGTTCTGAGGGAATAATTCGCAGTTTATCTTGCACGCCGGAGCCTTTTTATCAGCCCAGCAGTGGAAGTGCGAAGGGACCGGCGACAGCGAGAGAGAAAAATGGTAATTGAGTATTTTATCAAACGCTTCCAACAAAACGGACTTTGCGAGTCGTAAATGAAGATATTAAAAACCATTGTTGGCGGAGTGACGGACAAATTGGAAAGATTTATTATCGGAAGCATCAGTGTGTCAGGGAGGGCCGCCAGGAGAAGGAGACAAACTAGGCGCAGATTAAAAAAAAAAAAAAGAAAAAAAAAAAAAAAAAAAAAAAAAATAAAAACCCAGGGCGCACTTAAGCCGGGGTGCGGGGAGAGTAAATGGCGCAGCTTAATTATTTGTGCCGGACGGTAGAAGGAGGACGCGTTATAATGGCACAGCTGTCGCGGGACGCTTGTGTGTGAAAAAAGAGAAGCTGATAAAAGCATTGTGTGTGTAAAGGCAACCGGGCCGCGGTGCCGGCGCCAAAATACTCCTGACTGGCGCTGATAATGGCAGACGGCTCTTTGTGTCAGGCGAGGTGCCTCTGAAAATGGCGAAGTGTCTCGCAGCTGCTGGAGGGAGAAGGTGGGAAGTGTGCGAAAGGTAAAGGATTGGTACTTGTGGGACAAAGAGGACCTGTCAGGCTGACTGAGGGGGGCCGGGCTGAGGTGTAGTGACAGCGTTTGGTGTCCGTCTGGCCTGGGATCCAGGACTCCGGGAAGTTCTCATTGGGGACAATTTAATGCTCGGAGTTTGCAGCGACACATCTCTAAGTTTCTGCTGCCACGCTACCTCCGGGAATGCTTCGGCCTCCTCTGTGTTCAGTGCCGCTCTCCAGCCTCAGTTCTTTCCCAGCATTCGGGATCATCCAATGAACTCAGTGCGCCCCAAAGCATCCTGGATCATCCAGTGACCCCAGTGCACCCCAAAGCATCCTGGATCATCCAATGAACCCAGTGCACCCCAAAGCATCCTGGATCATCCAATGAACCCAGTGCACCCCAAAGCATCCTGGATCATCCAATGAACCCAGTGCGCCCCAAAGCATCCTGGATCATCCAATGAACCCAGTGCGCCCCAAAGCATCCTGAATTATCCAATTAACCCAGTGCACCCCAAAGCATCCTGGGTCATCCAATGAACCCAGTGGCACCCCAAAGCATCCTGGGTCATCCAATGAACCCAGTGGCACCCCAAAGCATCCTGGGTCATCCAATGAAACCCAGTGGCACCCCAAAGCATCTTGGGTCATCCAATGAACCCAGTGGCACCCCAAAGCATCCTGGGTCATCCAATGAACCCAGTGGCACCCCAAAGCATCCTGGGTCCTCCATTGACCCCAGTTCACCCCAAAGCATCCTGGATTATCCAATGATCCCAGTGCACCCCCAAAGCATCCTGGGTCATCCAGTGCATTCATTGTTCCCACAGACTCCAACTCCAGTGCACTCAAAGCATTCTGTGAGGTGGGTGAGGTTGGGGGTGCCGTAAGGAGAGTGGGGAATTTGTGTGGGGGGGGGGGGGGGGGAATTTGTGTGGGGAGGGGGGGGGGGGAATTTGTGTGGGGATGGGGAATTTGGATGCCCGCAGGGGGTAAGAATTATTTTAGGAGGGGGAAATGAGGGGGGGGGGGGGGGGGTGCTAGGAATGGTGATTTGGGTGGAATGTTTTGGAAGGGGGTTCAGGTTGGAGGATTTGTGCTGGGAGGGGGGGGTTTCAAGAGTCTCTTTTGGACTATTGATTGGACGTATATTTTGGACTTATAATTTGGACAACTTTATTGATTATTTTATCATTTTATAGTCATTTGATCTGTTTTTGAATTATTCATTTATTTGTGTTGGAATAGGAGTGATGTTTATGAGTTTGTTAGTCAGGTATAGAGATGGTTGGTTATGATATGGTAGGGGGGGGTGGTAGGCGATTTGTGCCAGGGAAGGGACATGTTATCGGGGTATTTGTGTAGGAGGGGAAATTTTGGTGGAGGGGGGATTTTTTGCAAGGGGGGGTTGTGTTACGAGGGGGAAGATTTTGAGTGTGGGGGGGAAGGGCATTTGTGCTGGGAGGGGAAATTTGAGAGTGAGATTAGTACTAGGAGGGTTTTTTTTTTTTTTTTTTTTGGGGTGGTGGGGATTTGTGCTGGGGGAATTTAGGGAGAGGGAGCATTTAAGCTGAGAGGGAGGGGCAAAGATTTGTGCTGGGAAGGAATGTTTCAGCAAGGGGGGGGATTTGTACGTGGAGGAGGGGGAATATATGCGTGGGGGTAAGCATGCAGATTAATGCTCGATCGTTTTGGGGGGGATTTTTGCACGGCACGTGAAGCTCATACATCTTGCATATGTTTGCACGTTTCCCCGGGGCAGTGCCAACCCCCCCTTGTTGTTTTTTGGCACTAGCCCAGCAGGCATTTTTGATTCGACAGTCGGGCTTCCCATTTATTTCAAGGGGTTTAGTATCCGAACCTCTTTGAAGTTCACAGAACCCCGCTCAGACCAAGCCCAGGGCAGTTCAGCTCGTCCCTAGGGGGCGGGGGGGACCTGCGAATTCGTGGGTATAAGATCGAGGTAAGTATTAAGTTGGGTCGGTGGAAAGTGTGTGTGTGGGGGGGGGGGGGAATACGAATACATTGCATTAAAGTGTACTTATCCTTTAAGTCTGATCAGTATTGTGTGTGAGTCTATGTTCACCCCCCCCCCCCATTGAAGGTCGTCCTGTGGAGATGATAAATTTTCGGGAACGCACAGATCGCTGAGTATTCTCACCCCAGATTCGCCCTCAGGCGTCTCTCTCTCTTCATAGCGTGTGTAATCCGTGACCGTAGACTGTACATGGAGTCGGCGATGCACGCCTTACATGACGGAGATGGATAACATTGTGCTGTCCGCAGAGCCCTTAAGATACAAGATATTGAAGAAAACGCGCGTCGAAAATGAACGCAGTGCGTGGCAATAAATACGATCCCACAGAGAGGTTTTGAATCCGATTCCGGGTCTGTTGTCTGCATGTGACCTCGGATCGCTTACATCAATGAAGGGTCACTTCCCTCACCTTCTGGGCCCGGGGGCAGCTGCATTCTCTGCAACCCTTGCATCCCCTGCTTCCTATGCATCCCCTGCTTCCTATGCATCATATGTCTTCTTTGCACTCTCTGCTTCCTCTGCGCAGCCCGCTTTCCTCTGCGCAGCCCGCTTCCTCTGCGCAGCCCGCTTCCCCTGCGCTCTCTGCTTCCTCTGCACCGCCTGCCTGCTTCCTTTTCTTCTCCTACATCCTTTGCATTATGTGCTTTCTTTGCATTCCTTGCATCCTTTGCACCTTGAATTCTGAGCACCCCCTGCATCCTTTGCACTTTTTACTTTTTTTTGCATACTCTCATCCTTTCTACATCGGGGTGAGCAACCCGAGAGAGGTGAAGATCTACCTTATCAACATGAAAGAGAACAAAGATTACCAGGGGTGCAGCACGCTTTTTTTTTTTTTTTTTTTTTTTTTTTTGAGCAGATGTCGCAAGGCACCAATAACAAGTAAGAGAGGATGAGGAGTTCAGAGGTCGATAGTATGTTTGTAGGTTAAACGGAGTGCAGGGGTCCGTGACATGTGACGCAGAGGGCAGGGGTCGGTGGTATGTGGCGCAGGGGTCTGTAGTATGTAGCGCAGAGGGCAGATGTCGGCGGTAGTTAACCCAGAGTGCTGGGGGGTTGGCAGTATGTAATGCGGAGTTCAGGAGGTCGGCGGTATGTAACGCGGAGTTCAGGGAGGTCGGCGGTATGTAATGCGGGAGTTCAGGGAGGTCGGCGGTATGTAACGCGGAGTTCAGGGGGGGGTCGGCGGTATGTAACGCGGAGTTCACGGGGGTCGGCGGTATGTAACGCGGAGTTCACGGGGTCGGTCGGCGGTATGTAACGCGGAGTTCACGGGGGTCGGCGGTATGTAACGCGGAGTTCACGGGGATCGGCGGTATGTAACGCGGAGTTCACGGGGGTCGGCGGCAGGTAACGCGGAGTTCACGGGGGTCGGCGGCAGGTAACGCAGAGTGCCGGGGGGTCGGCGGCAGGTAACGCAGAGTGCCGGGGGGTCGGCGGCAGGTAACGCAGAGTGCCGGGGGGTCGGCGGCAGGTAACGCAGAGTGCCGGGGGGTCGTCGGCGGCAGGTAACGCAGAGTGCCGGGGGGTCGGCGGCAGGTAACGCAGAGTGCGGGGGGTCGGCGGCAGGTAACGCAGAGTGCCGGGGGGTCGGCGGCAGGCAACGTAGAGTGCTGGGGTCAGGAGTTGTTAAAATGCAAACCCCCTTCATTCAGTACAAATATCCTTCCCCCAACCAACCCCCTGCTCCTTTCTGCTGTTTCGAGTCTTTCCTCTCCCTGCCCCCTTCATGGCTTCCCTGCACTCTTCGCATGACCTCCTATCATCTCTGTATTTCAGCGTGTTGGGGGCGGGCCCCGTGTTTTTCGCAGTCGTAGAAAGTTGCTGTTTTTTTTTTTTTTTTATCTGCCATGAAAAGTTTTCTGTTGAAGCCGGTAGGAGAGGAGACTCGCGCAGAGTTTTATATGCTTCCTAGCGGGATCATTATTTTAGTGCGTCTTGCGCTGGAAGTTTCAAGGTCAGCATTACGCCAACAGTTGTACCGGTCCCCACAGAAAGATAAATATATATTGACTAAGCCTCCACGCCGGTTCTTTTGGCTGCTGAAGGTCAACGGCTCCTTAGAGGTGGTTGGTAACCTTCACGTGTCTATAGGTTAGGCCTGTGATGAGTTGCAGCTCTGGAAGGGAAAGACTCGCGCGCGGCTTCGGGCGCCGCTCCTCCGCTGCTTCTTAGAACGCAGGCCGCGTCCGATCGACTTGACGTATTCTTCCAGATAGAGACATAAAGGTGTCTGCCGAGATCCCAGGCAATCAAAGCTCTGTCTCCAACTCTTAATAAAATTATAGCTCGTCCTAATAGCTTCTCGCTCGGCCCGGCTGGGCTGGCGGCTAAGAGGAGATTCCATCTTAATAGAAACCTTTTTGTCGGAGAGCGCCGGGAACGCTCTTCAGGGGGCTCTTGGAGGGGAGATTCATCTTTTTTTTTTTCTTTCTTTTTTTTTTTTTTTTTTCGCTGAAGGTTTTTGCTTGCTGAGCATTCTGCTGCGTTTTCGGCTCCTCGAGAGACGGGCGTCAGAAATATTCATTTTAAATTTGCCTAACCTGGAGATTTGAAATTTTACCTCCTTTTCACCGCGGGGCGGCGGGGGGGTTGAAGTGAATCTAAACCCTCATTTAAAGTAAATTACATATTTATTTATTTATTTTTTTAAGTAGTCACATCAGTCTCTGTACCAGAGGAACTTACACTCTAATGTCCCCTCCCCCACAGTCCCATCAGCCTCTGTACCAGAGGAGCTTACATTCTAATGTCCCCTCCCCCACAGCCACATCAGTCTCTGTACCAGAGGAGCTTTCACTCTAATGTCCCCTCCCCCACAGTCCTATCAGTCTCTGTACCAGAGGAGCTTACATTCTAATGTCCCCTCCCCCACAGCCACATCAGTCTCTGTACCAGAGGAGCTTACGCTCTAATGCCCCCTCCCCCACAGTCACATCAGTCTCTGTACCAGAAGAGCTTACACTCTAATGTCCCCTCCCCCTCAGTCACACACTATTATTATACATTTATATAGCTCTGACATATACCGCAGCGCTGTACAGAGATCACTGAGCCAGTCACATTAGTCTCTGTACCAGAGGAGCTTACACTCTAATGTCCCCCCCCCCCCCCCCCCCCCCCCCCCCCCACAGTCCCCATCAGTCTCTGCACCAGAGGAGCTTACACTGTAATGTCCCCTCCCCCACAGTCCCATCGGTCTCTGTGCCAGAGGAGCTTACGCTCTAATGCCCCCCCCCCCCCACAGTCCCATCAGTCTCTGCACCAGAGGAGCTTACACTGTAATGTCCCCTCCCCCACAGTCCCATCGGTCTCTGTGCCAGAGGAGCTTACGCTCTAATGCCCCCCCCCCACAGTCCCATCAGTCTCTGCACCAGAGGAGCTTAGTCTAATGTCCCCTCCCCCACAGTCAAATCAGTCTCTGTACCAGAGGAGCTTTCACTCTAATGTCCCCTCCCCCACAGTCACATCAGTCTCTATACAAGAGGAGCTTACGCTCTAATGTCCCCTCCCCCACAGTCCCATCAGTCTCTATACAAGAGGAGCTTACGCTCTAATGTCCCCTCCCCCGCAGTCACATCAGTCTCTGTACCAGCAGAGCTTACAGTCTAATATTGATAGTGTGTGACTGTGGGGGGGGGACATTAGATTTTTTTTTTTTTTTTTTTCATTCTGCTGTGTTTTTGGCTCCTCGAGAGACGGGTGTCAGAAATATTCATTTTAAATTTGCCTAACTGGGAGATTTGAAATTTTACCTCCTTTTCACCGCGGGGCAGCGGGGGGCTTGAAGTGGATCTAAACCCTCAAAAAAAAAAAACAAAAAAAAAAACGAAATATGTAATTTGCATTACAGTATGCAGGTTTTTTTTTTTCTTATAGATTTTAATTTATTTCCTGGCTAAGAAAAAAAAAAATCTAAATCTGGCTTCAGCACTTCCTGAGTGACAACACTGCCTTTCTATCGGCTGTAGGCAGCAGCAGTGTTGTCACGCTAACGCCGGCCATACATGGGTAGAAATTCAACTGAGTTTTCATTCGAAAATTGGACCTAAGAATTGTCGGCCGATTTTTCACTCTGTTACTGGGGTCAATGGCACCGCCTGATTTTCATGGTTCCTCCCCTTTTCGGTGATCATTTATGTTGGAAAGTTTGTGAAAAAACGACCGATTTTCAACTCGATGGTCAAATCGTACGATCGTTTTTTCCGAAAAGAATATTTCATGAGCCGTGGCCAGGAAGGAATAGACGTTTTGCCCGTTTTATATGAGGTGAACTTTGACTCGGTCGGTCCGATTTTCGAAATCCTTGATGGCGCCATCGGGATACCGAGCGAATGACAATTTCGTCCGAAAAAGCGTTGGGAATTCGAACCGTGTATGGCCTGCGTAAGGCACCGATAACACCTGAATGAATCGAAGTGACATTTCAAGCTTCACTAGGAGGATATATTTTTAAAAATATATATTATTTAATTGTATTCTTCAGATAGAGATATAGGGATATATATATATATATATATATATATATATATATACAGTCAGGTCCATAAATATTGGGACATGGACACAATTCTAACATTTTTGGCTCTATACACCACAATGGATTTGAAATGAAACAAACAAGATGTGCTTTATCTGCAGACTGTCAGCTTTAATTTGAGGGTATTTACATCCAAATCAGGTGAACGGTGTAGGAATTACAACAGTTTGCATATGTGCCTCCCACTTGTTAAGGGACCAAAAGTAATGGGACAGAATAATAATCATAAATCAAACTTTCACTTTTTAATACTTGGTTGCAAATCCTTTGCAGTCAATGACAGCCTGAAGTGTGGAACGCATAGACATCACCAGACGCTGGGTGTCATCCCTGGTGATGCTCTGCCAGGCCTTTACTGCAACTGTCTTCAGTTCCTGCTTGTTCTTGGGGCATTTTCCCTTCAGTTTTGTCTTCAGCAAGTGAAATGCTCAATCGGGTTCAGGTCAGGTGATTGGCCATTGCAGAACATTCCACTTCTTTGGTGTCTTTTGCAGTCTGCTTTGGGTCATTGTCCATCTGCACTGTGAAGCGTCCAATGAGTTGTGAAGCATTTGGCTGAATATGAGCCGATAATATTCCCGAAACACTTCACAATTCATCCGGCTGCTTCTGTCAGCAGTCACATCATCAATAAATACAGGAGAAGCAGTTCCATTGGCAGCCATACATGCCCACGCCATGACACTACCACCACCATGATCACTGATGAGGTGGTATGCTGAGGACCATGAGCAGTTCCTTCTCCATACTCTTCTCTTCCCATCACTCTGGTACAAGTTGATGTCGGTCTCATCTGTCCATAGGATGTTGTTCCAGAACTGTGAAGGCTTTTTTACATGTCGTTTGGCAAACTCCAATCTGGCCTTCCTGTGTTTGAGGCTCACCAATGGTTTCCATCTTGTGGTGAACCCTCTGTATTCACTCTGGTGAACTCTTCTCTTGATTGGTGACTTTGACACACATACACCTACCTCCTGGAGGGTGTTCTTGATCTGGCCAACTGTTGTGAAGGGTGTTTTCTTCACCAGGGAAAGAATTCTTCGCTCATCCACCACAGTTGTTTTCCGTGGTCTTCCGGGTCTTTTGGTGTTGCTGAGCTCACCGGTGCGTTCCTTCTTTTTAAGAATGTTCCAAACAGTTGTTTTGGCCACGCCTAATGTTTTTGCTATCTCTCTGATGGGTTTGTTTTGTTTTTTTCAGCCTAATGATGGCTTCACTGATAGTGACAGCTCTTTGGATCTCATCTTGAGAGTTGACAGCAACAGATTCCAAATGCAAATAGCACACTTGAAATGAACTCTGGACCTTTTATCTGCTCATTGTAATTGGGATAATGAGGGAATAACACACACCTGGCCATGGAACAGCTGAGAAGCCAATTGTCCCATTACTTTTGGTCCCTTAACAAGTGGGAGGCACATATGCAAACTGTTGTAATTCCTACACCGTTCACCTGATTTGGATGTAAATACCCTCAAATTAAAGCTGACAGTCTGCAGTTAAAGCACATCTTGTTTGTTTCATTTCAAATCCATTGTGGTGTATAGAGCCAAAAATGTTAGAGTTGTGTCCATGTCCCAATATTTATGGACCTGACTGTATATATATAAAGTCATTTAACATATTTTTACATAATATTTGTAAATGGATTCCAAAAGTGTAAATTTGTATTTTTAAAGACCTACAGTATATCTGAAATGTATTTAAAAAATCAAAATCATATTTTGTAATAAAAACCCATTTCAGCATTCTGTGTATGTATTTAATATATATATATAAATAAAATTCAGCCAAAATTGTAGCATTTCAAATATATTTTTCTTCCATGTGGGTGGGGCCAGTTTAGATAGGAGCCAATTAAACTACTAGCGTGTCTTTACAGAGTGGGAGGGAGCCCATGCAAGCACATGAAGAACATACAAACTCCATGCAGCTAGTGCACTAACCGGCATTCAAACGGTACAGCGTGTCTTTGGGGAGCCCTGAAGAAACCCATGCAAGCCCAGGGAGAACATGCAAACTCCATGTAGCTAGTGTCCTGGCTAAGATTCAAACAGTTGATCTCAGTGCTGCAAGATCAGCATGTTTATGGGGAGTCTTGGAAATACCCATGCAAGCCCAGGGAGAACATGCAAACTCCATGCAGCTAGTGTCTTGACTGGTTTTCAAATCTGTGATTCTAGTGCCATAAGGCCAGTCTGGGTTTAAACTGGGCGCTCCAAAAGGCACACAAGCACGAGGAGAGCATGCAAACTCCATACAGACCGTGTCTTGCCTGGTTTTTTAAACCGGTGATTCTAGTGCCATAAGGCCAGTCTGCCTTTTAGAGCGCCCAGTTTAAACCCACACAAGCACGAGGAGAGCATGCAAACTTCATGCAGTTAGTGTTCCAGTGGCGGAACTACCAGGGTTGCAAGGGTCGCACTTGCAACCAGTCCTTGGTGTTCCGCCACCATGGGGCCCAAGAAAGCAGGAAAGGGGACTGTTGTCTTTGGGGAGCCCAGGGAGAACATGCAGACTCCATGTAGCTAGTGTCCTGGCTAAGATTCAAACCATTGATCTCAGTGTTGCAAGATCAGCATGTTTATGGGGAATCCTGGGAAAATCCATGCAAGTCCTGGTAGAATATGCAAACTCCATGCAGCTAGTGTCCTAACTGGTATTCAAACAGATGATTCTAGTGCCACAAGTCCAGACTGCCTTTAGAGCACCCAGTTTAAAATCGCACAAGGAGAGCATGCAAACTTCATGCAGTTAGTGTCCCAGTGGCGGAACTACCAGGGTGGCAAGGGTCGCACCAGCAACCAGGCCCTGGTGTTCCGCCACCATGGGGAGGGGGACCAAGAGAGCAGAAAAGAGGACCGTTCCAAGACCGTAATAAATGGCCCTGTGACGGGGGTAAAGGACCCCGGGGATCAGTGGGGAAAGGCTCCTGACTCAAAGGGAAGGGTCAGGAGGGCCCTTCATGGTTTCTCACACCGGGGCTCTGAAGGTTCCAGTTGTGTCTCTGTAGTATCCTGACTGGTATTCCAACTGATGATCCCGGTGCTGCACGGCCAGCAAGTGTTATTAGGACCCGGAAGACATCCATTCAAACTCCATGTACATAGTATCTTGACTGGGATTCAGACTGATGACCCCAGTGCTTCACAGCCAACATGTCTGTAATGCGCCCAATGGAAACCCATGCAAACTCCATGCAGCCATCGTCCTGGCTGGGATTAGAACCTAAAATTGCAAGGTGGAAGTACCAACCCCTAAGTTCGAAAGAAAAAAAAATGACCCGATTTTTCCCATACATGCACTTGATGTGGATGGGGGGCATCACTAGCGCTGAGGAACTGGGTTCTGACCAGGGGCGGACTGACAACTCATGGGGCCCCTGGGCAATAGGGGATCATGGGGCCCCTGTGTCCTTGCCCAAACTCAAAAAAGCCTATGAAAAAGGTACCAGGGGCATCTCATGGGGCCCCCTACTGACACCGGGCACTCGGGCAGTGCCTGAGTTTCCAAATGGTCAGTCCGCCCCTGGTTCTGACTGCGGGGAGCCTAGCTGGCGGCGCCGATCGTGCGGGCTGGTTGTACAAAAGTCGATGGAAGATCAAAGTCTGTGTATCCAGCCTGCCCATACATGGATCGGTTCAGCAGAACCCGCCAAATTTCGATCTGTGTGGTCCGCTTCAACCACGGGCTGCCTTAGGTGGGTCACCCTCGGGGGGCGGACTGACCATTCAGGCACTGCCCGGGGGCAGTAAGGGGCCCCATGAGATGCCCCTGGTACCTTTTCATAGCCTTTTTTTTGGGTGTGGTTTGAGTGTGGGTGAGGACATAGGGGCCCCATGATCCCCTATTGCCCGGGGGCCCCCTGAGTTGTCAGCCCACCCTTGGTCGTCCTTACCGTGAATGGCAGTGCAGCCCTGCGATCCACAGGTGTGAATGGGCCCCACGAATCGAGTGATCACATGACAACGATCGGGCTCCTCTGGGGTTGGAAAAATGTCTGTCCGCCCATCCCCCCATCCCTTTTTTTTGATCTTCGATTCTCAACATTCACCCCTCGCCGCCCGATACGGGGGTTCCGCGTTGAGGAATTTCACGGGAGATTGGAATTCTATTTTTTGACTTTTTTTTTTTTTTTTTTTTGCAAGTTTTTGTTGCAAAGTTTCGGAAAGTGAATAATCGCGGCGCCGCGTAAACTTTTTTGTGCTGATTTAATGTCTTTCAATAATAAAATAAAAAGGAGACAAAGCGAACATTTTTACTTATCACGACAAACGTTTGAAGTCCCCTTAATCAATCAATCTTGTCATAGGGACACACAAAAGGCGTCCGCATTACCGAACGCGGCGGGGGTGCGCGGGGGAGGGGCACGCATTGTCTTTACATGTAACACTTTGGGATTAAACAAGTGTTGTTGTTTTTTTTTTTTAAGACGCCTTGTCTTCGCCGCACAATGCGGGAAAATTATTCTTCCGCGCGAAGATAAAGGAAGTGCCCCCGCGGTCCACTGCGGTCCTCGCCGCCCGTCAATCACCAGGAAAAGTTTGTTGAGACATTTAATTACAAGATAATGCAGACATCAGAATTCTGCGCCGCCGCTGACAGCCTCATTCCGAATGGGAAAAGGAGTCCCCTCCCCTCCCCCCCCCACGGGGTCACAGATCCTCCGAGGTTACCTCCGTAATGACAGGTCCTTTATAGTCGCGTTCTGACATTGAAGGGGAAAAAAACGCAATTATACTAATAAATTAATAACAGTAATAACGCGACAGTCATAATTGCAGAACGCACAGGTTGTCAGCCGCGCGTTGTCACTGGCTGCGGGATTTTGTACTGTATCAGCAATTCTTACACAACATTAAATTGACTTAAAATCATACATGGCTCAGAGACGTTTACGGCGCTCGTAAGACGCGGCGGGGGGGGGGGGGGGGGGGGGGGGGGGGGGGGGAGGGGGGAGTAATTGATGTTCTGTGACTAAAAATATATTTGGATGATGGACGGAAAAAAAGAAGAAATGCAAGTTTGCAGAAGTCGCGTCCGTCCGTCGCTGGACAAAGAGAAGAGGCGTCCTTACATTGCCCCAAGATGCCATCTAGAATGTTAGCCTGGTGGCATAGCGCTGACATATACCGCGGCGCTGTACAGAGATCGCTGAGCCAGTCCCATCAGGCTCTGTACAGAGGAGCTTACACTCTAATGTCCCCTCCCCCACAGTCACATCAGTCTCTGTACCAGAGGAGCTTACACTTTAATGTCCCCTCCCCCACAGTCACATTAGTCTCTGTACCAGAGGAGCTTACACTCAAATGTCCCCTCCCCCACAGTCACACACTTATTATACATTTATATAGCTCTGACATATACCGCAGCGCTGTACAGAGATCGCTGAGCCAGTCCCATCAGGCTCTGTACAGAGGAGCTTACGCTCTAATGCCCCCTCCCCCACAGTCACATCAGTCTCTGTATCAGAGGAGCTTACGCTCTAATGCCCCCTCCCCCACAGTCACATCAGTCTCTGTACCAGAGGAGCTGACGCTCAAATGTTTCCCTCCCCCGCGGTCACATCAGTCTCTGTACCAGATGAGCTGACACTCTAATATCTCCTCCCCCACAGTCACATTATTATTATTATACATTTGTATAGCTCTGACATATACCGCAGCGCTGTACAGAGAACACTGAGCCAGTCACATCAGTCTCTGTACCAGAGGAGCTTACGCTCTAATGTCCCCTCCCCCACAGTCACATCAGTCTCTGTACCGAGGAGCTTACGCTCTAATGTCCCCTCCCCCACAGTCCCATCAGTCTCTGTACCAGAGGAGCTTACACTCCATTGTCCCCCCCCCCCACAGTCCCATCAGTCTCTGTACCAGAGGAGCTTACGCTCTAATGTCCCCTCCCCCACAGTCCCATCAGTCTCTGTACCAGAGGAGCTTACGCTCTAATGTCCCCTCCCCCACAGTCACATCAGTCTCTGTACCGAGGAGCTGACACTCTAATGTCCCCTCCCCCACAGTCACATCAGTCTCTGTACCAGAGGAGCTTACACTCCATTGTCCCCTCCCCCCCACAGTCCCATCAGTCTCTGTACCAGAGGAGCTTACGCTCTAATGTCCCCTCCCCCACAGTCACATCAGTCTCTGTACCAGAGGAGCTTACACTCTAATATTGATAATGTATGACTGAGGGGGGAGGGGACATTAGAATTGTGTCTGAAACTCGGACCTAAAAATAATCGGCTGATTTTCGCTCTGTTAGTGGGGTCAGTGGCACCGCCCGATTTTTTTTTTTTTTTTTTTTTTTTGTGGTTCCTCCCCTTTTTGATGATTGGCCATTGTTGGAAAATTTGTGAAAAACGAGTGATTTTTCGACTCGATGGTCGATTTGTTTTTCTGAAAAGAATATGCGCCGTGACCTGGAAGGAACAGAAGCTTCGCCTGTTCTATGGGGGGAACTTTATGACTCGGTCGGCCGATTTTCATATTCAATGATGGCGCCGTCAGATTACCGAGCGAACGACGTTTCAGATTTTCTGACGAAAAATTGTTAGGGATTCGACCCGTGTACGGCCGGCATTAGGAAAATAAAAGTATAAACAGTAGCTCTGAATCATAACAAAAAGTTGTTTATTCCCCCCCCCCCCCCCTCCCCTCCCCCCTCCCGACGTGCAGAAGTGCGCCGCTCCTGACAACTTCCCTTTCTAAAATGCCGATTGGCCAATCCCGCGGCAGCGTCACGTGAACAGTAACACAGAAGAGCCGGTTGCCTCATTGTATTTGATGCAAGTGTGTGTTGCTCTATCAGATGTTATCACCAGATCTTTCCCCATCCCCCGTGTCTATGAGACAGGCGCTGGATGCGGCTTCACGGAGCCCAAAACGAATATCAGTGCGCTGCAGGCGATTTCATGCGTTTATCCATTAAAATGCGCATTTTTACCACGTATTATCGCCACGTACAGGTCTAAATAGGGTAATGCAATGACAACTTGGGCCCCGATTGCACCTGTGTGATTGGATGCGCATTGCCCATCGCGCGTTAATGGGGCCCTTTCAGTGCGTTGCACTGCCGCCATGCGTTGGGAGAAATCGGACAGGTGCATTTTTTGCAATATAGGTTTCTGGCCTCAGACTGCAGTGTCGGCGCACAAATAAAAAGGCACCTAACAAGATGGCAGCCTCCATTACCTCTGGCGAAACAAAAAAATAGAAAATGAAGGCGCAAAAAAAACGCACATCACCGCGCTTTAAAACGCACATGATTTGTGCATAAAGAATGCAGTCAGCTGCAAATGTAAAGGTGTACAAGTAGCCTTCCACTAGGTGCCTACTGAAAATTCACTGCGCTTTAAAGGCTTGTTCACACGTGATGTTAGGAGGTGGTAGAACCTCACGGTTGAGCCGCGCTTTGGCCACCCCTCAGTTGCTCTTTAGCTGCAGAGGCAGCGGCCAGAGTTGTACACGTACAAAGCACAGCACTCAACATCCTAGGTTGCTAGGACACGGGCAGCTCCTGCCGCTCCACATCCTAGGTTGCTAGGACACAGGCGGCTCCTGCCGCTCAACATCCTAGGTTGCTAGGACACAGGCGGCTCCTGCCGCTCAACATCCTAGGTTGCTAGGACACGGGCGGCTCCTGCCGCTCAACATCCTAGGTTGCTAGGACACGAGCGGCTCCTGCCGCTCAACATCCTAGGTTGCTAGGACACGGGCGGCTCCTGCCGCTCAACATCCTAGGTTGCTAGGACACGGGCGGCTCCTGCCGCTCAACATCCTAGGTTGCTAGGACACGGGCGGCTCCTGCCGCTCAACATCCTAGGTTGCTAGGACACGGGCGGCTCCTCTGCCGCTCAACATCCTAGGTTGCTAGGACACGGGCGGCTCCTGCCGCTCAACATCCTAGGTTGCTAGGACACGGGCGGCTCCTGCCGCTCAACATCCTAGGTTGCTAGGACACGGGCGGCTCCTGCCGCTCAACATTCTAGGTTGCTAGGACATGGGCGGCTCCTGCCATTCAACATTCTAGGTTGCTAGGACGCAGGTGGCTTCACCCAACCAATATACTAGGTTGCTAGGACACAGGCGGCTCCTGCCGCTCAACATCCTAGGTTGCTAGGACACAGGCGGCTCCTGCCGCTCAACATCCTAGGTTGCTAGGACACAGGCGGCTCCTGCCCGCTCAACATCCTAGGTTGCTAGGACACAGGCGGCTCCTGCCGCTCAACATCCTAGGTTGCTAGGACACAGGCGGCTCCTGCCGCTCAACATCCTAGGTTGCTAGGACACAGGCGGCTCCTGCCGCTCAACATCCTAGGTTGCTAGGACACGGGCGGCTCCTGCCGCTCAACATCCTAGGTTGCTAGGACACGGGCGGCTCCTGCCGCTCAACATCCTAGGTTGCTAGGACACGGGCGGCTCCTGCCGCTCAACATTCTAGGTTGCTAGGACACGGGCGGCTCCTGCCGCTCAACATTCTAGGTTGCTAGAACACAGGCAGCTCCACCCGCCTAACATTCTGGGTTGCTAAGGATGCAGCTTACTTATGCAGGTATGTATGGAACCCGATACAGCGCTCAAAATATTCCTACAGCGCCGAAAACACGCAGAGCATCAAACATCCTCAGTGTCATCAGATACAATGTAACAAATCCTAGAAACAATGTATCACCTGTACAGAGAACAGGACACGTGGCCAGGGCTGCTGTTAGAAATGATGGGGCCCTGTACAGCTGATGTAACAGGACCCCAAAATAAACAGTTATGAACACAGTGAGTGATCGGTACTGATCACCATTGTGTTCATTCAGGAAAGGAAGGGGCTGGTAAATGTGACCTATTCACCGGATCCTTCCCCCACTCTCCATCCTGAAGGATCCTGTTGTGTGCTTGCCGCTGCCGGTGGGAAGGAGAGGAGGGAAGTTGGCAGCACTGGGGGTTGGGGGGGCACACGGGGGGGACTTGGGCAGCGTGGGGAAATGTATGGTGCACTGGGAAGGTGCTGCAGAGAGAGCCATGCAGGGGATCAGTTCCAGTAATTGTTCCCCCCCCCCCCCCCCCCGTACCGATCACCCTCCCTGTCCACGTATGATTCACCCTGCTGCCTGGGGCCCCCCTGCTGGTCTGGGCCCCATACAGGAGCACTGGTGGTACCCCCTTATCCACGGCCATGATTGCGGCTGCAGCAGGAATTGTACCCACTGTTGCTTTCAATGGAGGTACAACCCAACGAGTTCGACCCATTCAAGTGAATGGGGGTGCTCTGCGTTTGGGGATCAAGCGGCCAAAGGTAATCCGAAGCCCCCCCTCACCGCCTGTCAAATGCGATCTGAACAAGCGTCCTGGGACATCTTCCGCTACCCCGAAACAAACGCAGTCCCCGCTGCCAGTCCCAGACCTGATAGTGTAGAGGTTCTACGTGAAATCAGCGGCTAGATTTTTAAACTCAATACCCAAATCCTTCCCAACCCGCCCCATGCAGCGGACCGGCCAATCGGAGCACAGCGCAGAACCACTATTCGCTCCCAAATATATTGTTCTCCTGGTAGTGCAGAGATCCCGCCAGCGCTCAGCAGATCAGTGCATCTCCCAGAGAAGACAGAGACAGAACAGAGACGTATGAATGGAAGCGGAGGAATGCGTGACGTGTGCGAATTTCCCAAACTTCCCCAAATTTACAGAAAGAATTGCTGAAATATTACAGGCAGAGCGCAGAATCCAAATTTTTTTTTATTTTTTTAAAATCCTTTTTATTTATTTCAGGTACTTCTATAGCGCCGGCAATTTACGCAGCACTTTACATATATATTGTACATTCCCATCATTTCTGGGGAATCTCACCTGTGCAGACACAGAAAAAATAAATACCTCCTATAGGTCCTCCGCCTTCCACATCCCGTCCAATAGCTGCACTGCAACTCGCGGATCAATTCAAATGATCGCAATGGTAATCCTAGGAGAGAATTACACAAGTGACTTCAGAGGACGGGATTCAGCTTTAGTGAGCATTCTGCTTTCAATTGGTGTGAATCATTCATTAGAAGAGTGACATCATGTATTCAATTCAATCATTTGTATGATGCTGATGGGTTGGAGCTCTGACATATACCGCAGCGCTGTACAGAGATCACTGAGCCAGTCACATCAGTCTCTGTACCAGAGGAGCTTACACTCTAATGTCCCCTCCCCCACAGTCCCATCCGTCTCTGTACCAGAGGAGCTTACACTCTAATGTCCCTCCCCCACAGTCCCATCCGTCTCTGTACCAGAGGAGCTTACACTCTAATGTCCCCTCCCCCACAGTCCCATCCGTCTCTGTACCAGAGGAGCTTACGCTCTAATGCCCCCCCCCCCTCCCCCACAGTCCCATCAGTCTCTGTACCAGAGGAGCTTACACTCTAATGCCCCCCCCCTCCCCCACAGTCACATCAGTCTCTGTACCAGAGGAGCTTGCACTCTAATGTCCCCTCCCCCACAGTCACACACTATTATTATTAACACCAACTAGTGTAGCTCTGTGTGTGTTACATTGTTTCAATTTTTTTTTCTTTTTTTTTTTTTAAGGGAACTTACAATCTAATGTCCACAACTCACATGAACACTGAGCCACATCAGTCTCTGCACCAGAGGAGCTTACATTCTAATGTCCCCTCCCCCACAGTCCCATCAGTCTCTGCACCAGAGGAGCTTACACTCTAATGTCGCCTCCCCCACAGTCCCATCAGTCTCTGCACCAGAGGAGCTTACACTCTAATGCCCCCTCCCCCACAGTCTCACACTATTATTATACATTTATATAGCTCTGACATATACCGCAGCGCTGTACAGAGATCACTGAGCCAGTCACATCAGTCTCTGTGACAGAAGAGCTTACACTCTAATATCCCCTCCCCCACAGTCACATCAGTCTCTGTACCAGAAGAGCTTACACTCTAATATCCCTATCCCAATCATTCCTGGAGTGCATATCAACACGAAGTGGCTGGAAAGAGGCTGCAGGAGATGGGGGGAAAAAAAGCATTTGTTTATAATGGTCTTTCTTCAACTCCTTTCATCCAGTGAAAAGACTTGCATCGACTTCCATGTTTGACTGGAGTTCCCCTTTAATAGATGGCTCTGGATTGGACATATCAGTTTTGTGTTCGGTGGATATTATTTAGATCGTGGAAATGATTTAGTAATCGCAGCGCAGACCCGGCTTGCGTTCTTCTTTCGGTACATTTAGTAATAGCTTGGCAAATTCTCGTTTTCTCCCGTTATCGATCCCTCGGCGTTCTGAGTCCGCGGCCGGCCCCGAGAAGCTCGGATTGCGCACTTTCTATGTATTTTTCTTTTCTTTTTTTTTTTTTTTTTCCTTTACAATGCACCAGAATAAGTTACAAAGAGTGACAGCGCGATTTGCAGACATCAGCAGAAAAACAAAGCGCAGTCTGCAGTGAAAAATGCTTCTCGTTTGGAAGGACCTGAGGCTGTCTCACACATATATATAATTATTATTATTTTTTTTTTTTTTTTTCTGTCCCGGTCATCTGTTCTGTAATTTGGTGGCGGCCGGCGGCCCCTCTGCGTGCTGAGTCGCGCGGTGTCGGCAGATTACGCTTTCTAGTCACCTCTCTCTAATTTCTGAACTGCAATTAGACGTAAACTTTTCGACTGCCCCCACTTCACTTGGCGCTTTTCAGGATAGCAATTAGGAAGAGTTGGGTGAATAGGTTACACATTTATCCATCTCTATTACTCTGACTGATTGAGCTATTAAGAAAAGGCAAACTCATTCTTTATTACCTCGCTGATCCTTTGCCCCATACAAGTGCTGCATTAAAGATGAGAGTTATTGAAAACTCCTCGGCGAATTTGAAGCAACTTGGAGAGTCGATGAAGAAGAGACTTGATTTAATTTGAGGTTCAGACATTGGTTGGGCAAGTTCTAGTTGTAATTTGGAGATGGGAGCCGGGTGAAGGGTTAGGTGATTGACGCTGGACTACTGCGGGGCTGGAGGCCTAAGAGGGCATTGTATACGTCGTCTCTGAGATGTACAGTACACAGATATGTACGAAAAATATGGCCGACTCGAAATCCAGAATGTGTGACCCCATCACCAGCCAGTCATTGGTGAAGGGTTAGGTGATTGACGCTGGACTGCTGCGGGGCTGGAGGCCTAAGAGGGCATTGTATACGTCATCTCTGAAATGTACAGTACATAGATATGTACGAAAAATATGGCCGTCTCAAAAACCAGAATGTGTGACCCCAGCACCAGCCAGTCATGGGTGAAGGGTTAGGTGATTTGACACTGGACTACTGCGGGGCTGGAGGCCTAAGAGGGCATTGTATACATCATCTCTGAGATGTACAGTACACGTATTTGTACGAAAAATATGTCCGAATCCAAAACTGTTCCTCCAGAACCTATCACCACATCACCAGCCAGCCATGGGTGAAGGGTTAGGTGATTGACTCTGGACTACTGCGGGGTTGTAGGCCTAGGAGGGCCTTGTGTACGTCGTCTCTGAGATGTATAGTACACGTATTTCTACGAAAAATATGGCTGACTCGAAAACCAGAATGTGTGACCCCCATCACCAGCCAGTCATTGGTGAAGGTTTAGGTGATTGACGCTGGACTACTGCGGGGCTGGAGGCCTAAGAGGGCCTTGTATACGTCATCTCTGAGATGTACAGTACACGTATTTGTACGAAAAATATGGCCAAATCCAAAACCGTTCCTCCAGAATGTATGACCACATCACCAGCCAGTCATCCAGAAGTGACCGAGAGATGTTCTAACAGACATGGCCTTGTATAAGATGTATAGGTCAAATGATCTCTAGTACTGGTCTAACTTTAGCCATTCTTGTTTTTTCTTTGAAGGCTTTTTGTACCAGTTAGACTCATGAATGAGTCTTGATTTAAGTTGATGTTAACACCTGGGTTGGGCAAGTTCTAGTTCTACTTTGGAGATGGGAGCCGGGTGAAGCTGTAGGTGATTGATGCTGGACTACTGTGGGGCTGGAGGCCTAAGAGGGCATTGTATACGTCATCTCTGAGATGTACAGTACACAGATATGTACAAAAAAATATGGGTGACTCGAAAACCAGAATGTAAGACCCCATCACCAGCCAGTCATGGGTGAAGGGTTAGGTGATTGACGCTGGACTGCTGCGGGGCTGGAGGCCTAAGAGGGCATTGTATACGTCATCTCTGAGATGTACAGTACACAGATATGTACAAGAAAATATGGGTGACTCAAAAAACAGAATGTAAGACCCCATCACCAGCCAGTCATTGGTGAAGGGTTAGGTGATTGACGCTGGACTGCTGCGGGGCTGGAGGCCTAAGAGGGCATTGTATACGTCGTCTCTGAGATGTACAGTACACAGATATGTACGAAAAATATGGCAGACTCGAAAACCAGAATGTGTGACCCCCATCACCAGCCAGTCATTGGTGAAGGGTTAGGTGATTGACGCTGGACTACTGCGGGGCTGGAGGCCTAAGAGGGCCTTGTATACGTCATCTTTGAGATGTACAGTACACGTATTTGTACGAAAAATATGGCCAAATCCAAAACCGTTCCTCCAGAACGTATGACCACATCACCAGCCAGTCATCCAGAAGTGACCGAGAGATGTTCTAACAGACATGGCCTTGTATAAGATGTACAGGTCAAATGATCTCAAGTACTGGTCTAACTTTAGCCATTCTTATTTTTCTTTGAAGGCTTTTTGTACCAGTTAGACTCATGAATGAGTCTTGATTTAAGTTGATGTTAACACCTGGGTTGGGCAAGTTCTAGTTCTACTTTGGAGATGGGAGCCGGGTGAAGCTGTAGGTGATTGATGCTGGACTACTGCGGGGCTGGAGGCCTAAGAGGGCATTGTATACGTCATCTCTGAGATGTACAGTACACAGATATGTACGAAAAATATGGCCGACTCAAAAACCAGAATGTGTGACCCCATCACCAGCCAGTCATGGGTGAAGGGTTAGGTGATTGACGCTGGACTACTGCGGGGCTGGAGGCCTAAGAGGGCATTGTATACGTCGTCTCTGAGATGTACAGTACATGTATTTGTACAAAAAATATGACCGAATCCAAAACCGTTCCTCCAGAACCTATGACCACATCACCAGCCAGCCATGGGTGAAGGGTTAGGTGATTGATGCTGGACTACTGCGGGGCTGGAGGCCTAAGAGGGCATTGTATACGTCGTCTCTGAGATGTACAGTACATAGATATGTACGAAAAATATGGCCGACTCGAAAACCAGAATGTGTGACCCCAGCACCAGCCAGTCATGGGTGAAGGGTTAGGTGATTGACGTTGGACTACTGTGGGGCTGGAGGCCTAAGAGGGCATTGTATAAGTCATCTCTGAGATGTACAGTACACGTATTTGTACAAAAAATATGGCCGAATCCAAAACCGTTCCTCCAGAACGTATGACCACATCACCAGCCAGTCATCTAGAAGTGACATTCTAATAGACATGGTCTTGTATGAGTTGTACAGGTCAAATTTATCTCTGGTACTGGTCTAACTTTTGACATTTTTGTTTTTTTTTCTTCGAAGGCTTTTTGTACCAGTTAGACTCAAGAATGAGTCTTGATTTAAGTTGATGTTAACACCTGGGTTGGGCAAGTTCTAGTTCTACTTTGGAGATGGGAGCCGGGTGAAGGGTTAGGTGATTGACGCTGGACTACTGCGGGGCTGGAGGCCTAAGAGGGCATTGTATACGTAATCTCTGAGATGTACAGTACACAGATATGTACGAAAAATATGGCCGACTCAAAAACCAGAATGTATGACCCCATCACCAGCCAGTCATGGGTGAAGGGTTAGGTGATTGACGCTGGACTACTGCGGGACTGGAGGCCTAAGAGGGCCCTGTATACGTCATCTCTGAGATGTACAGTACACGTATTTGTACGAAAAATATGGTCGAATCCAAAACCGTTCCTCCAGAACGTATGACCACATCACCAGCCAGTCATCCAGAAGTGACCGAGAGACGTCTAAAGGACATGGTCTTGTATGAGTTGTACAGGTCAAATAATCTCTAGTACCGGTCTAACTTTAGCCATTCTTGTTTTTCTTCGAAGGCTTTTTGTAACATTTAGACTCAAGAATGAGTCTTGATTTAAGTTGATGTTAACACGTGGGTTGGCCAAGTTCTAATTTGCAGATGGGAGCCGGTTGAAGGGTTAGGTGATTGACGCTGGACTACTGCGGGGCTGGAGGCCTAAGAGGGCATTGTATACATCATCTCTGAGATGTACAGTACACAGATATGTACGAAAAATATGGCTGACTCAAAAAACGTTCCTCCAGAACATATGACCTCATCACCAGCCAGTCATCCAAAAGTGATGGGCTGTTACAGCTAGAACTTGCCCAACCCAGGTGTTAACATCAACTTAAATCAAGACTCTTTAACACTGATTTGTACAAAAAATATGGCCAAATCCAAAACCGTTCCTCTAGAACGTATGACCACATCATGAGCCAGTCATCCAGAAGTGACTGAGAGACATTTTAATGGACATGGTCTTGTATAAGTTGAACAGGTCAAATGATCTCTAGTACTGGTCTAACTTTAGCCATTCTTTTTCTTCAAAGGCTTTTTGTACCATTTAGACTCAAGAATGAGTCTTGCTTTAAGTTGATAACACGTGGGTTGGGCAAGTTCTAGTTCTAATTTGGAGATGGGAGCCGGGTGAAGGGTTAGGTGATTGACGCTGGACTACTGCGGGGCTGGAGACCTAAGAGGGCCCTGTATACGTCATCTCTGAGATGTACAGTACACGTGTTTGTAAGAAAAATATGGCCGACTCGAAAACCAGAATGTGTGACCCCATCACCAGCCAGTCATTGGTGAAGGGTTAGGTGATTGACGCTGGACTACTGCGGGGCTGTAGGCCTAGGAGGGCCTTGTATATGTCATCTCTGAGATGTACAGTACACGTATTTGTACGAAAAATATGGCCGAATCCAAAACCGTTCCTCCAGAACGTATGACCACATCACCAGCCAGTCATCTAGAAGTGACCGAGAGATGTTCTAATGAACATTGCCTTGTATAAGTTGTACAAGTCAAATGATCTCTAGTACTGGTCTAATCTTAGCCATGCTTGTATATTTCTTTGAAGGCTTTTTGTACCATTTAGACTCAACATCAACTTAAAACAAGACTCTTTGTTGAGTCTAAATGCTACAAAAAGCCTTCAAAGAAAGATACAAGCATGGCTAAGATTAGACCAGTACTAGTGATCATTTGACCTGTACATCTTATACAAGGCCATGTCTGTTAGAACATCTCTCGGTCACTTCTGGATGACTGGCTGGTGATGGGGTCATACGTTCTGGAGGAACGTTTTTTGAGTCAGCCATATCTTTTGTACAAATGTGTACTGTACATTTCAGAAGTACAGTTGTACAGGTCAAATGATCTCTAGTACTGGTCTAACTTTAGCCATGTTTGTATCTTTCTTTGAAGGCTTTTTGTAGCATTTAGACTCCACAAAGAGCCTTGATTTAAGTTAACACCTGGGTTGGGCAAGTTCTAGTTTGGAGACAGGGTATACAGTACGCATATATGTAAGAAATATTACCGCATCTCCTGATGGTCCTCCTGAAGTGACTGGGAGACTTGTTAAGGCCATTGTCTTGTAAAAGGAGTATAGGTAAAATTAGATCCTGTACTTGTTTAATATTCACCATGTTTGCGTCTTTCTTTGAAGACTTTCTGTAGTATTTAGAGTCAATTAAAAAAAGACTTGATTTAAGTTAATTTTAACACCAGGGTTTTGCAAGTTCTAGTTCTAATTTGCAGATGGGAGCTGGGTGAAGGGTTAGGTGATTGACGCTGGACTACTGTGGGCTGGAGGCCTAAGAGGGCACTGTATACGTCCTCTCTGAGATGTACAGTACACAGATATGTACGAAAAATATGGCTGACTCAAAAACCGTTCCTCCAGAACGTATGACCACATCACCAGCCAATCATCCAAAAGTGATGGGCTGTTAGAACTAGAACTTGCCCAACCCAGGTGTTAACTTAAATCAAGACTCTGTTAGCACCTGGGTTGGGCAAGTTCTAGTTCTAATTTGGAGCGGGGTGAAGGGTTAGATTCTAATGGACATGGTCTTTTATAAGTTGTACAGGTCAAATGATCTCTAGTACTGGTCTAACTTTAGCCATGCTTGTCTTTTTTTGAAGGCTCTTAGTACCATTTAGACTCAATAAAGAGTCTTGATTTAAGTTGATATTAACACCTGGGTTGGGCAAGTTCTAGTTTTAATTTGGAGATGGAAGCAGGTAAAAGGTTAGGCAATTGACACTGCGCTACTGCGGGCTTGAGGCCTAAGAGGGCACGGTGTCATCTCCAAGGTATACAGTACGCATATATGTAAGAAATGTCACCATCTCCTGATGGTCCTCCTGAAGTGACTGGGAGACTTGTTAAGGCCATTGTCTTGTAAAAGGAGTATAGATCAAACTAAATCCTGTACTTGTTTAATATTCACCATGTTTGTGTCTTTCTTTGAAGACTTTCTGTAGTATTTAGAGACTTGATTGAATTTGATATTAACACTTGGTTTGGACAAGTTTTTGTTCTAATTTAGATATGGGAACTGGTTGAAGGGTTAGGCGATTGATGCTGGACTACTGTGGACTGTAGAAGGCATTGTATATGTCTTCTCCAAGATATACACTACACCTATATGTGAGGAAGAAATGTCAGCATCATCAGCAGGTCCTGCAGAAGTGACCAGAAGACCCGTAAAGGTCATTGTCTTGTGAAAGGAGTACAGGACAAACTATCTCCCATGCTTGTCTAATATTAGCCATGTTTGTCGACTCTAAATACTACAGAAAGTCCTCAAAGAAAGACACAAACATGGGCAATATTAGTCTTCTGAAAGGAGTATAGGTCAAACCATCTCCCGTGCTTGTCTATGGCCTTCACAAGTCTCCTGGTCACTTCTGGAGGACCTTCTGGTGATCGTGTTGTCACTTTTTTCCCTCACATACAATATATGTATACTGTATAGTTTGGAGATTGTGTATCCAATGCCATCTTAGGCCTACAGCCCACAGTCATCCAGCGTCAGTCACCTAACCCTTCGCCCAGCTCCAAATTAGAACTAGAACTTGCCCAACCCAAGTCTAAATCTCAAATTAAATCAAGTCACTTGTTTGACTCTAAACCAGGGGTGGGCAAACTTTTTGACTTGAGGGCCGCAATGGGTTCATATATTGGACCCGGGGGCTGGACCAAGAGTAGATGAATGATGTGTATGTATCATCCATAGTAAGTATAGTAATATTCCCCTATAGTAAGCATAGTAATTAATCCCCCATATAGTAATTCATCCCCCATAGTAATTCATCCCCCATATTAAGTCCCCAAGTCCCCCCTGTGTCAATTCACTTACCTTTGCTCCGCGCGTTCCTATCGCCGTCTTCCCGCGCCGTTCCGGTGTAGCATGAAAATCTGTCTCCTATGAGGATCTGTCCCCCTCGACGTATCTGCGCATGTGCCAGTTTCAGGCATTAGCAGCCGATCGGCGATCTCCGGCACATGCGCAGATACGTCGAGGGGGACAGATCCTCATAGGAGACAGATTTTCATGCTACACCAGTCTTCAGGGCTGAGAGGAGCCTAGCTCCGCGGGCCGGATTAAAAGGTCCGCCGGGCCGTAGTTTGCCCATTGCTGATCTAAACACTACAGAAAGTCTTCAAATAAAGACACAAAGAAGAGACTTAATTTGAGATTGACTTGAGTCGGGTAAATTCTAATTTTGGAGATGGGAGCCAGGCGAGGTGTTGGATGATTGAGCTAAGAGGGCAATGTATACATAATCTCCAAGATATACAGTCCACATATATATGTGAGAGAAAAATGACAGCAGCACCAGCAGGTCCTCCAGAAGTGACTGGGAGACTTCTAAAAGCCATAGCCTTGTGAATGTAGTATAGGCCAAAATATAATCTGTGGTCTAATATTGGCCATGTTTGTGTCTTTCTTTTGAAGGCTTTATGTATTATTTAGAGTTCATAAAGAAGCAAGTTTATTCAATTTGATAGTCCTGGATTGGGTAAGTTCTTATTTGAAGATGGGGGCCAGATGTTCCTGAATTGAGAGATTTTCCCATTAAGACCTTGATCTGAGTGGATCCCCCAACGTGCTGGTTGTCATATAGCTATCTGGTTCCCATTCACACCTACAATAGCAGTATCTGCCAGGGGGGAACGTTGTCCAACATCCACTTCCTTTGTGGCTCTGAGATGTCATGTGACCAAATTCCAGGGGTTCTAATGGAAGCTGCTGTTAGAAGATGTGAAAAAGGTGTGCCAAATGAAGCCAAGTCTTTTAGGAATGGCCCCGGTTCACCAATCCCATGTGGCACCATGGCATGCTTTGTGTGGTAACATTTCTTTAAGACAAAAAAATGTGTTCCTATGATGGGTCTGTTGCTTGTGGTTTCTCCCAATTCAAAGGTTCCTAGTCTTCTCCTGGTCTTTTAGGAATGGCCCCCGTTCACCAGTCCCATGTTTCACCATGGCATGATTTGCATGGTAACATTTCTTTTAAGACAAAAAAATGTGTTCCTATGATGGGTTTGTTGGTTGTGGTTTCTCCCAATCCAAAGGTTCCTAGTCTTCTCCTGGTCTTGACCCAAACTCATGAATATTAGATGGTGGCCAATTTATGTCTGTGGACATTAGTGCTGCTTTTTCTTTTTTTTCGTCTCTTGATTGAAGAAGAAGAGTGGTGTAGGTCGGAGAGTGGCGAGGTTGCGTAGCTGAGCATACCATACTGTAAGGCACACGGAATATTAAAGACTTTATCCACGTGATGATAAATAGGGTTATAATTAGTGAAATCATTAGCACGAGCCTCGCCGCGTCCTTCAACGTTCCTTCAAAGTCTTCCCATTTAATGGCAACTTCTCCGATGGATGAATCTCTTTGAGCCAAGTAAGCTGTTTTCCACCGTCTCTGAGGAGGTGACTGGGCCGTCGATGGCCAGCGAGGTCGAGGAGCGAAATCATTACTTAGTAGCATGTAAACAGCGAGAGATGTGGAGTCCGTTTTATTGCATCCCTCTATATTTTTTTTTTTTTTCTGTGCGTTTTGTTTCATTGAGAGAATTTCTGGTGGTGATGGCTCCGCAGGGACAGGCAGCAGAGAAATTTGATTAAATGGACGCTTGGGGTCACAACCTTGTCTAAACAGACTGCCTCTCTCAGCGTTAATCCGGGAATGTTAAAAAATCTCTGACCTTGCCATGCGGCGGTGTCGGCGTGATTTGAAATTACTCCGGCGTGGATGAAAAAAAGCGTTTGCATCATTGGAAAGATTTCTTTCTATCGTTCCTTTTTTATTCCTGGAAAGGAAGCCACCGGCGTTGGTCTTTTGTACAAAACACATCTTCCTGTTGTTATTTAGCCCATATGTGGCCTTCAATTTTCTCTCCTTTTTTCTTTTTTTCATTGGCGCTAAAGCTTTTTCGGTTCAATTGGACACTCTAAAGAGACCCTGTCACCTGTAAATTATATTTTTTGACTACGGCATTAGACCATGGTCTAGCGTGCATCTTTGTAGAGGTGGGATAGCTGCGGGCAATTGACATATCTCTGTGGAAATAGCCGGTACTGGCAAAGTAAATCTACCTGGCCTGTCAACTGGTTGTACCACCGAGCATCAACCTGTAAGTAGGTGCAGTCTGTTGTCTCCACCGTAGGTGGCGCTGAACCGAAGTGGTACCGCAGCCTGGAGAGGAAGCCAAGGGAAATATGGTCTCTCTATGGTTTTTTGGGTAAACAGAGCAGCGTTCCGCTTGGCTATGCTCCAACCATGTGAACCCTAGCAGCCATTTTGGGTTTTGGTGCATATTTTGTGAGTTGCTAGTGTACGGAGAGAGAACCAGCTTGTTAGGTAAAGCACTTAGTGGTAGGGAAAGGTTCCAGATGAGAAGCGACAGGCTTGGAGACTTGCTATCCTGGAAGGAATAGCCCCCACTTGGAACCAGACTGGCCAGGCCACACTCCAGCCATTGAGACAGACGCTGTTGGCATCTCTTCCCAGCCACATTTTTGAACATTTGAACTAGGAGTTATTCCCAAGGCAGCGCTCTTCCGCAAGGGTGTTTTTATGTTGCCAT
>CATNWA010002993.1:45000-135000 GCA_951230385.1 Staurois parvus
CTAGGGTGGAGTGCCCCTTTAAGCCGTATGTGTTTCTTCTACATGCACCATGTCGGGATGCCTCAGTCCAGCATCCGCTCAGGACCAGGATGCCAGCCTAGGGTGGAGTGCCCCTTTAAGCCGTATGTGTTTCTTCTACATGCACTGTCGGGATTTTCTGTTCTGCGGACGGTTACATCATCGCCCTTCGTAGGAAATTGCAGACACAGAAATTGCTCAAACGCTTTAATGAAAAACAAAACAAAAAAATCTTTTTATCGGCGGAGCAGATGTCCTGCGATTGGCTTGAGCCAGAGCCGGCTGACATTCTGCAATATCCTCCGCCAGATCGCTTTGCTGAAGGTCGATGGTTATCGCCGTAACGTCGGATTGCTACATTTGTATGTTTTCATCTCCACAGACGAAGATTACAATGTATCGTTATTTGCTGAGGGCCTTATTGAACACACATTCACCGAACATTTGCTGCAGGGGAATCTGCCTGGGGTATGTATTCCCCACCGGAGAACATTTATTGGACGTCGCATTCAGCTTCTGAGTGTGGTGATTGGGCTGGTTTGAGGGGATCTCACCATCCCTGCGCTGAGTTTCGATGGTGTAGAGGGTTCCAAGGGGCCCCGTGCCTTCTGATTTGAGCAGTTATACCTGGTCTGGCTGAAGGCTGGGGAGGCAGAGGGCCTGCTGTGTCACGCACCCCTGGGGGTGGCGGAGTAATACGTTGGGTTTGGGACCCCCACTGTGTGAAACAGTACTTTTGCCATTAACCGCTTTTTTCTCCCTGCACAACGCCCCATGGGCTCGGCCTTTTGGCTCAGATTAAGGCCGTTTGTGATATACACTCACCGGCCACTTTATTGGGTCCACCTGTTCAATAGCTTGGTAACACAAATCGCTAATCAGCCAATCACCTGGCAGCCACTCCATGCATTTGGGCATCTAGACGTGGTGAAGACGACTTGCTGAAGTTCAAATCGAGCAGCAGAATGGGGAAGAAAGGGGATTTAAGTGACTTTGGTTGTTGGTACCAGACGGGCTGGTCTGAGTATTTCAAAAACTGCTGATCTCCTGGGATTTTCATGCACAACCATCTCTAGGGTTTACAGAGAATGGTCCGAAAAAGAGAAAATATCCAGTGAGCGGCAGTTGTGTGGAGGAAAATGCCTTGTTGATGTCAGAGGAGAATGGGCAGACTGGTTCCAGATGATAGAAAAGCAACAGTAACTCCAATAACTACTCGTTACAATCAAGGTATGCAGAATACCATCTCTGAGTGCACAACACGTCCAACCTTGAAGCAGGCTACAGCAGAAGAAGACCACACTGGGTGCCACTCCTGGAAACAGGAGGCTACAATTCGCACAGGCTCGCCAAAATTGGACAATAGAAGATTGGAAAAACGTTGCCTGGTCTGATGAGTCTGGATTTCAGCTGCAACATTCAGATGGTAGGGTCAGAATTTGGTGTAAACAACATTGAAGCATGGATCCATCCTGCCTTGTATCAATGGTTCAGGCTGGTGGTGTCATGGTGTGGTGGATCCATCCTGCCTTGTATCAATGGTTCAGGCTAGTGGTGGTGTCATGGTGTGGTGGTGGATCCATCCTGCCTTGTATCAATGGTTCAGGCTAGTGGTGGTGTCATGGTGTGGTGGTGGATCCATCCTGCCTTGTATCAACGTTTCAGGCTGGTGGAGGTGGTGTCATGGTGTGGTGAATCCATCCTGCCTTGTATCAACGGTTCCGGCTGGTGGTGGTGGTGTCATGGTGTAGTGAATTCATCCTGCCTTGTATCAATGGTTCAGGCTGGTGGTGTCATGGTGTCGTGGATCCATCCTGCCTTGTATCAGTGGTTCAGGCTGGTGGTGGTGGTGTCATGGTGTGGTGGATCCATTCTGCCTTCTATCAGTGGTTCAGGCTGGTGGTGTCATGGTGTCGTGGATCCATCCTGCCTTGTATCAATGGTTCAGGCTGGTGGTGGTGGTGTCATGGTGTGGTGGATCAATCCTGCCTTGTATCAACGGTTCAGGCTGGTGGTGGTGGTGTCATGGTGTGGTGGATCCATCCTGCCTTGTATCAATGGTTCAGGCTGGTGGTGGTGTCATGGTGTGGTGAATCCATCCTGCCTTGTATCAACGGTTCAGGCTAGTGGTGGTGTCATGGTGTGGTGGATCCATCCTGCCTTGTATCAATGGTTCAGGCTGGGTGGCAGGTGGTGGTGGTGGTGGTGTCATGGTGTGGGGGAGATTTTCTTGGCACACTTTGGGCCCCTTAGTACCAATTGAGCATCTTTTAAAACACCACGGCCTACCTGAGTATTGTTGCTGACCATGTCCACCCCTCTATGACTCCAGCGTCCCCATCTTCTGATGGCTCCTTCCAGCAGGATAATGCTCCATGTCACAAAGCTCCAATCATCTCCAACTGGTTTCTGGAACATGACAATGAGGTCACTGCACTCCAATGGCCTCCACAGTCACCAGATCTCCATCCAATAGAGCACCTTTGGGATGTGGTGGAACGGGAGATTCCCATCATGGATGTGCAGCTGACAAATCTGCAGCAACTGCGTGATGACATCATGTCAATGTGGACCAAAAATCTCTGAGGAACGTTTCCAACACCTTGTGGAATCTATGCCATGAAGAATGAAGACAAAAGGGGGTCCACCCGGGACTAGCAAGGTGGACCTCATAAAGTGGCCGTTTTGCGCAGCGTTTTAGAAAATGAAGGCGGACATTACGGTTACAATACGACTTTGGTGCAAAGAGGAATCGGAGGGCCCGGCTCCTTAGAGCTCCTCAGTTTACAATCTGCCAGTATGACCAGGGCCTGAAAGTGCATAAGAACTTGTTACCGGTATAATCTCATCGCATCAGTGTGTTGCATTGGAGGGCAGCGCGTTGGTTTTTTTTTTTTTTTTTTTTTTTTTAAAGGTAGTCTTGCTGTGTTTTTGGTTAAAAAAAAAAAAAAAAAGTTACAATATAATCAATAGAAATGTATGGAAAACAGAATTTGATTAAGAATAATCCCCGGTGATCCTGCCATGAAGGTCCTTGTTCAGACACTTCCTGTTATGGGGTGACAACGCTCAGTCCCTGTCTAACAACTGTGCTCCTGTGTTGTCACCCTGTCACGTGACAACCTAACCCCCCACCCCACCCCCAGTGATTTATGTGTTTATTTCAGCTATTTATATAGCGCCGTCAACAGGGGGGCGGACTGACCTTTTGGAAACACGGGCACTGCCCGAGGGCCCGGGTCAGTAGGGGGCCCTATGAGATGCCCCTGGTACCTTTTTTCATAGGCTTTTTTGAGTTTGGGCAAGGACACGGGGGCCCCATGATCCCCTATTGCCCGAGGGCCCCATGAGTTGTCCGCCCCTGACCGTCAATGTTACTTTGTATCTCTCTATCTCCTGACTGATCGATGTTTATAAACAATGTTACTTTGTATCTCTCTATCTCCCGTCTGATCGATGTTTATAAACAATGTTACTTTGTATCTCTCTATCTCTCCCGTCTGATCGATGTTTATAAACAATGTTACTTTGTATCTCTCTATCTCCCGTCTGATCGATGTTTATAAACAATGTTACTTTGTATCTCTCTATCTCCCATCTGATCGATGTTTATAAACAATGTTACTTTGTATCTCTCTATCTCCCGTCTGATCGATGTTTATAAACAATGTTACTTTGTATCTCTCTATCTCCCGTGTGATCAATGTTTATAAACAATGTTACTTTGTATCTCTTTAGCTCCCGTCTGATCAATGTTTATAAACAATGTTACTTTGTATCTCTCTATCTCCCGTCTGATCGATGTTTATAAACAATGTTACTTTGTATCTCTCTACCTCCTGACTGATCGATGTTTTATAAACAATGTTACTTTGTATCTCTATCTCCCGTCTGATTGATGTTTATAAACAATGTTACTTTGTATCTCTCTGTCTCCCGTCTGATCGATGTTTATAAACAATGTTACTTTGTATCTCTCTATCTCCCCGTCTGATCGATGTTTATAAACAATGTTACTTTGTATCTCTCTGTCTCCCGTCTGATCGATGTTTATAAACAATGTTACTTTGTATCTCTCTATCTCCCGTCTGATCAGTATATAGTTATTTCAGGTACTTATATAACACTGTCAATTTACATATATATTGTACATTCCCATCAGTCCCCGCCCCCGAGGAGCGTACAATTTAAGGATCCTAACTCAGTCATACATACACATACTAGGGCCCATTTAGACAGGAGCCTCCCAGCATGTCTTTGGAGTGTGGGAGGAAACTGGAGTATTCGGAGGAAACACACAGGCACAGGGAGACCGTGCAAACTCCAGGCAGCTGGTGCCGTGGTTGGGATGACTATAAAGCAGGCTTGGCCCAGGAAGCCGCTAAAGACCCAACAATGTGCGTCTGACACTGGTGGGGGTGCCTGCAGACAGGAAGTGGCTGAAAGAGGCTTGGGGAGATCAGCAGAACTGAGATGGGAAATAGGATGTTGGCAAATGATTTTATGGGAAAAGTGGCAGTTGATACAATGGGGGAGATTTACTAAAACTGGAGCACTCAGAAGCTGATTGGCTGGACCCGATTCTAACGTCAGCTTGTTCAATGAAGCTTTGACAATAAAACCTGGAAGCTGATTGGTTTCTGTGCAGAGGTGCGCCGGATTTTGCTCTCCCCAGTTTTAGTAAATAACCCCCCATAGTGCTTCGGCAAACCTCCATTGAGGATTTAGAACAGACATTGTTTTAGGGGCGGAGTGACCCTTTTAGGGCCAGATCTTTGTTCTTCCACAATGTTACATTGTTTCCTCCGGTCCCTCTTGCAGCGCCGGTACTCCCCATTACAGGAGTCACATCCGCTCCTCCATCATCCAGATCTGACACCCGGCTTGCCGCACGCTGGAGCGCCGCTCTTTTCACGTCTCCTGTTGGGTAACCCTTTGTTTGACCCCTTTGTTAATGATCACATTGCTGGTGGGGTTCAGGCCGCTTCCTTGGATGCTGAATTCCATTCCCACGCTGCCCACATCCATGTCGTCCCGCGCGTCTCCTCCTGCGTTCCAGCTTGTGGCGAATCCGGAGGAGAGAGCCGTCCCCTTCTGATTGGTGACACCTGGACTACGCTTTGTAAGCGCGTTCAGTATTTTATTCGCTGTAATTAAAACCCGTTGGACGGCGATTTAATGAATGTTTACAGACAGTTCAGTGTGCGGGAGGGAAACGTGATCCTCCCCCTATACATGTGATATCAGAAGAGCCCCCCGCTCCCAAGTCTGTCCGCCTCTGTGGTGCAAGTGCCTGGCGCCCCCCCCACCTGTCAGAGTGGCTGCATCCCAATTAGCTGCCCCCCTTTGTGGATAGAAAACCCCCACTCTCCTGGGAAGACGTTCCACAATATATTGGAGGGGGCTGTGGGAATCTGTAATCCGGGTCTTCTCCTCCGACATCCGTATCAGCGATCGGGGTTCCAATTAATTCCAAATGTGTTCAATATGGTTGAGGTCAGGGCCCTGTGATCTCTCCCCCTCGCGCTCTCTCCCCCTCGCTCTCTCCCCCTCGCTCTCTCCCCCCTCGCTCTCTCCCCCCGCCTCCTCGGGCCTCTCTCTTTCCCCCCGCCTCCTCGGGCCTCTCTCTCTTTCCCCGCCTCCTCGGGCCTCTCTCTCTCCCCCCCGCCTCCCCGGGCCTCTCTCTCTCTCCCCCCGCCTCCTCGGGCCTCTCTCTCTCTCCCCCCCGCCTCCCCGGGGCCCTCTCTCTCTCCCCCCCCCTGCCTCCTCGGGCCTCTCTCTCTCTCCCCCCGCTGCCTCCTTTCTCCCTCTCTCTCCCCCCGCTGCCTCCTTTCCTCCTCTCTCTCTCCCCCCGCTGCCTCCTCGGGCCTCTCTCTCTCCCCCCGCTGCCTCCTCGGGCCTCTCTCTCTCCCCCCTCTGCCTCCTCCTCTTCCCCCCCCCCCCCTCTGCCTCCCCGGGCCTCCCCCCCCTCTGCTTTCTCGGGCCTCTCCCCCCCCCTCTGCTTCCCCCTTCCTCGGGCCTCTCTCTCCCCCCCCCTCTGCCCTCCTCCTCCCTCTCTCCTCCCCCCCTCTGCCTCCTCGGGCCTCTCTCTCCCCCCCCTCTGCCTCCCGGGCCCTCTCTCTCCCCCCCCCCTCTGCCTCCTCGGGCCTCTCTCCCCCCCCCTCTCCCTCCTCGGGCCCTCTCTCTCCCCCCCCCTCTGCCTCCTCCTCTCTCTCCCCCCCCCCTCTGCCTCCTCGGGCCTCTCTCTCTCCCCCCCCCCCTCCCCTCCTCCTCCTCTCTCCCCCCCCCCCCCTCTGCCTCCTCGGGCCTCTCTCTCTCCGTCCCCTCTGCCTCCTCGGGCCTCCTCTCCCCCCCCCCTCTGCCCTCCTCGGGCCTCTCTCCCCCCCCCCCCCGGGCCTCTCCCCCTCCCCCTCCTCCTCCTCCCCGCCTCCTCGGGCCTCTCCCTCTCTCCCTCCCCGGGCCTCTCTCTCTCCCCCGCCCCTCCTCCCCCTCTCTCTCTCTCTCTCTCCCCCCCCCCTCCCTCCTCGGCCCCCCTCCCCCCCCTCTGCCTCCTCGGGCCTCTCTCCCCCCCCCCTCTGCCTCCTCCCTCCCTCTCTCTCCCCCCCCTCTGCCTCCTCGGGCCTCCTCCTCCCCCCCCCCCCTCTGCCTCCTCCCCTCTCTCCTCCCCCCCCCCTCTGCCTCCTCGGGCCTCTCTCTCCCCCCCCCTCTCCCTCCTCGGGCTCTCCCTCTCCCCCCCCCTCTGCCTCCTCGGGCCCTCTCTCCCCCCCCCTCTCTCCCTCCCCGGCCCTCTCTCCCCCCCCCCCCCCTCTGCCTCCTCTCCCCCTCCTCCTCTCTCTTCCCCCCCCCTCTGCCTCCTCGGGCCTCTCTCTCCCCCCCCCTCTGCCTCCTCGGGCCCTCTCTCTCTCCCCCCCCCCTCTGCCTCCTCGGGCCTCTCTCTCTCCCCCCCCCTGCCTCCTCGGGCCTCTCTCTCTCCGTCCCCCTCTGCCTCCTCGGGCCTCTCTCTCTCCGCCCCCTCTGCCTCCTCGGCCTCTCTCTCCCCCCCCCCCTCTCTCTGCCCCCCTCTCTCTCTCTGCCCCCCCTCTCTCTCTCTCTCCCCCCCTCTCTCTCTCCCCTCTGGCCCCCCCCTCTCTCTCTCTGCCTCCTCTGGCCTCTCTCTCTCTGCCTCCTCTGGCCTCTCTCTCTCTGCCTCCTCTGGCCTCTCTCTCTCTGCCTCCTCTGGCCTCTCTCTCTCTGCCTCCTCTGGCCTCTCTCTCTCTGCCTCCTCTGGCCTCTCTCTCTCTGCCTCCTCGGGCCTCTCTCTCTCTGCCTCCTCGGGCCTCTCTCTCTCTGCCTCCTCGGGCCTCTCTCTCTCTCTCTCTCTCTCTCTCTCTCTCTCTCTCTCTGCCTCCCCTGGCCTCTCTCTGCCTCCCCTGGCCTCTCTCTCTCTGCCTCCCCTGGCCTCTCTCTCTCTGCCTCCCCTGGCCCTCTCTCTCTCTGCCTCCCCTGGCCTCTCTCTCTCTGCCTCCCCTGGCCTCTCTCTCTCTGCCTCCCCTGGCCTCTCTCTCTCTGCCTCCTCCGGCCTCTCTCTCTCTGCCTCCTCTGGCCTCTGTTGTGATCAGCCTCTCTATAATTAAAGTCCCCCAGTCCCCCCTTGATTATCTCTGTCTTTTCCTGGCTGTGCAGACAATGGAGAGCGGGATACAGTAGAACTAATTTCCCCATTATTGATTTCACGCACCAGCTGCCGCCTCTCTCCCGCTCGCTTATATAACCCTCTGGGCAACTTTTTTTTTTTTTTTTCTTTTTTTTTTTTTTTCCCCTCTTTTATATTTTTTAACAGTACTTTTCTTTTTGACCATCTGTAAATGCAATTCGTTTAATAATTAAAGACTTAGCTTCTCTTTCCAAATAAACAAAGACGGCGGCGCGGCCGCCAAGAAAGTGACATTTCCCTTCCTCTTCCTCCTTATAATAGACATTAACCCTTCGGGGGGGCGGCGTGCTGCCATTCAACAGGCGTAAGAAAACCATCAACCTGAAAAAAGGAAAGTTTGTGAATCCTCTAAAGGCAGAGCGTGCGGTAAATTCGCCAAAGTGCGCCACTCGTCTGAATTGTTCAGTTGGCGGGGATATCCTCAATTCGTGACGTTTTATCGGGGGGTCCGGTTTGATTTTTGACACATACGTAGTAGATCTGTTCTGTTGCCACTTCCTGAAACTGGCCAAGCTGACCAGCGGAAGTGACGGGGGCTGGGACAAACCGTTTGACCCCGCGGCCCCTTTTTTTATTCATTTTGAGTATTTTTTTTTTTTTTCATTTCAGAAAGGAAAAAAAAATTACCTGTTACTGAAAATGTAAAAAATGTTTTATCGGGAGTTCTAGTATCATTAAGTATCAAACATTTTATATATAAGCAGAATGAAATTCCGCCTTGACAGTCCCTTGTTTAGGTACTTCCTGTTATGGGTGACAACGGTCTCCCAATTGTGCTCTTGTGTTGTCACCCCTGGTAGAGACTACAAAAAGCATCTTGTGATAAAAAAACCTGACAATTGCTTCTAACACACGCAGCAAACTGACTGTCATCCATGTGCTGTATGGAGAAGAAACCATTTTCTAGGCTCAGCTGGCAAAAATCACTTCTCTCTTCCAAGCTTCATGTTCTTGTAAATATCTGGCCTGCCGCTATGGTCAGTGGCCTCCCACACAGGCCGGAAGCCTATGGTCTCCGTTTTCTCCCCAACTAAGCCCCCCACCCCCCTCCCCGCTCTCCAGCATGGCGGTCTTTGCACCCTCGTTGCTTGCTAGGACCACAGGAGGATGGCAACTCTCTGTACTGACCTGATGGGGACTCTGATAAGGACGCTGATGTAAGGAGGGGTTCTGATGGGGATCCTTTTTGTAGGGGGGGGGGGTACTGTGATGGAGACCCTGATGAAATGGGGACTCTGATGGGAACCTAAAGTAAGGGGGGGATTCTGATGTAAGGGTGCGCTCGAATGGGGACCATGATGTTAGGCGGGACTCTGATGGGGATCCTTATACAAGGTGGAACCCTGATGTAAGGGGGGAGGGGACTCTGATGGGCACACTGATGTAAGGAGGGACACTTAGAGAGACCCTGAAGTAAGGGAGGACTCTGATGTAAGGGGAGGGGGGGGAGTCTCTGATGGAGAACCTTATGTAAGGGGTGGGATCTCTGTTGAAGACCTTGAAGTAAGGGAGGACTCTGATGTAAGGAAGGACTCCATTAGGACCCTGATGTAAGGGGGGGATTCTGATGGGGATCCTTAAACAATGTGGGACCCTGATTTAAGGGGGAGGGGGGGGGGGGGGGAGTCTCTGATGCAGACCCTGATGTAAGGGAGGAGTCTCTGATGCAGACCCTGATGTAAGGGAGGAGTCTCTGATGGAGACCCCGATGTAAGGGAGGAGTCTCTGATGCAGACCCCGATGTAAGGGAGGAGTCTCTGATGCAGACCCCGATGTAAGGGAGGAGTCTCTGGTGCAGACCCCGATGTAAGGGAGGAGTCTCTGGTGCAGACCCCGATGTAAGGGAGGAGTCTCTGGTGCAGACCCCGATGTAAGGGAGGAGTCTCTGGTGCAGACCCCGATGTAAGGGAGGAGTCTCTGGTGCAGACCCCGATGTAAGGGAGGAGTCTCTGGTGCAGACCCCGATGTAAGGGAGGAGTCTCTGGTGCAGACCCCGATGTAAGGGAGGAGTCTCTGGTGCAGACCCCGATGTAAGGGAGGAGTCTCTGATGTAAGGAGTGACTCCGTTGGGGCCATGATGTAAGGGGGGGATTCTGATGGGGATCCTTATACAAAGTGGGACCCTGATGTAAGTGGGGGGTCTCTGATGGAGACTTTGATGAAACCGGTGGGGGGACTGTGATGGGGACCCTGATGTAAGGGGGGACTGTGATGGGGACCCTGAAGTAAGGGAGGACCCTGATGTAAGGGGGGCTCTGATGGGGATCCTTCTACAAAGTGGGACCCTGACATAGGAGAGGGGTCTCTGATGGAGACCCTGATGTAAGGGGAAAGTCTCTGGAGACTCTGATGTAAGTGGGGGGGTCTCTGATGGAGACCCTGATTTAAAGGGGGACTCTGATGGGGAGTTGTATAGCTCTGCTGGGCTCACATTTATTTGGAATGTTCTTTTCTGGGGGGTTTTCTCGGTTCTCCTGAATCCTATGGTGGTGATTACAGATAAAGTTCCACATAAAGGAATTCATTTATTTGAATTGTAATCATTACTTTTATAAAGCAGATTTGTATTTTGTCCTGCTAATATTTGTATTCTACACAATGTGGCCCCCAGACTTTGACATTTTGGAGCCCCCCCCGGCTTTAGATCTTCTTGAAGAGTTTTTTTTTCCCTAATTTTGTTTCTTTATTGCTAAATCCCGATAACAATGTTTCAATGTTTCCATCCAGAGCCGCCCCCCCCCCCCCCCTCCATGCCGGTGATAAACGTTGTTCTTGTTGTATCCATTGCCATCTCGCTGTCATTTCCTCACCTGGAAACAATGGAACAATGCGGATCTGCCGCGAGATGGAAGGAATTATGTCCACGTTTAATTAGTAATCTGTCGCCCAATCCGATGAGAACGCGGATTTATCGCTCCATATTTCACACGTCTGTCATGCCGCATGGGGCGAGGCAAGGACCCGGCGCTAAGAATTAAATAGATGTATCAATTATGAAAATCGCTGACATCTTTGACGCCGTTCTATTCAGATTTGCTTTCGTTTGTAAGAAAGAGGGAAAAAAAATGTGATTTCTGTAAGCGATTGACGGGACGGGACGCGGGCGATGAGTTTGATGGTCATGTTGGCACAAATCAGAGGAGTGAAGCTGGATCATTGGTTGGTAGGCATGAGCGAACTTCACACCTTTCCATTTTTTGTCTATTGGTACGCATTGAATTAAAGGGATGGTCCGTCTTTGCAATCGTTGACTTTGCATTCCTGCATCCCCCGTACATTGACAAACACTGCTGTAGGATGTTTGTGGGCTCTCCGAAGCCTGTCCCAAAAAGGTTCGACAGTTGTGCTGAAAAGTTGGCCTCCCCTTGGAGAATCGTGCTGAAAAGTTGGCCTCCCCTTGGAGAATCGTGCTGAAAAGTTGGCCTCCCCTTGGAGAATCGTGCTGAAAAGTTGGCCTCCCCTTGGAGAATCGTGCTAAAAAGTTGGCCTCCCCTTGGAGAATCGTGCTGAAAAGTTGGCCTCCCCTTGGAGAATCGTGCTGAAAAGTTGGCCTCCCCTTGGAGAATCGTGCTGAAAAGTTGGCCTCCCCTTGGAGAATCGTGCTGAAAAGTTGGCCTCCCTTGGAGAATCGGTCATAGACAGGATGGACCACTTGTAAAGAAAATGCGAGTGAGCCGGCAAAACCCATTTCTTGTGCTTCTTATGGGATTCCTGTTCTGTAGCTGGAGGTGACAACAGAATGGCCCAATCATAAAACAGGACATGGCAACAAGTAAACCAATGAAATGCCCCCCCCCCATTCAATAGTCTGCACCCTTTTAGGTCTTAATCCTGTATATCGCCCCCTTTAGCATCAATGGCGACAGTCAGTCTTCTGTAATAGTTGTCTTAGGCCTCTGAATTCTTGCCGGTGGTAGAGCTGTTCATTCGCCTTGACCAAATGCCTCCAGGTCATGCAAAGTCTTTGGTCGTCTTGCATGATCCTCTCGTTTGAGATCTTCCCAGAGTGACTTGATGGTATGTAGGTCAGGAGACTGTGATGGCCACTCCAGAACCTTCACCTGTTTCGGCTGTAACCACTGGAGGGTCAGCTTGGCCTTGTGCCTTGTGTAAAGTCTAAGACCATCCCGTGAGTAGCTTTCATCCAGATAAAATTGTCTTTGGGGATATCTCAAACGTGTGGATCATGCAAGTCGACCAAAGTCAATTTCATCTGGATGAAACCTACTCATGGGATGGTCTTAGACTTTACACAAGGCACAAGGCCAAGCTGACCCTCCAGTGGTTACAGCATTAAAAAAAGGTGAAGGTTTTGGAGTGGCCATCAGTTCCCTGACCTTCATATCATCGAGCCACTCTGGGGAGATCTCAATTGTGTGGATCATGCAAGACGACCATATTCGCTCGATGGTATGAAGGTCAGGAGACTGTGATGGTCACTCCAGAACCTTCACCTGTTTCTGCTGTAACCACTGGAGGGTCAGCTTGGCCTTGTGTAAAGTCTAAGACCATCCCATGAGTATCTTTCATTCAGATGCAATTGTCTTTGGTCGCCTTGCATGATCCGCACGTTTGAGATCTCCCCAGAGCGGTTTAATGGTATGAAGGTCAGGAGACTGTGATGGCCACTCCAGAACCTTCACCTGTTTCGGCTGTAACCACTGGAGGGTCAACTTGGCCTTGTTTAAAGTCTAAGACCATCCCATGAGTAGCTTTCATCCAGATGAAATTGTCTTTGGTTGTCTTGCATGATCCGTACTTTTGAGATCATAACATCGAACCACTCTGGGGAGATCTCAAACATGCGGATCGTACAAGACGACCAAAGACCATTTCATCTGGATGAAAGCTACTCATGGGATGGTCTTAGACTTTACACAAGGCCAAGCTGACCCTCCATTGGTTACAGCCGAAACGGGCGAAGGTTCTGGAGTGGCCATCACAGTCTCCTGACCTTCATACCATTGAGCCACTCTGGGGAGAAGGTCAGGAGACTATGATGGCCACTCCAGAACCTTCACCTGTTTTGGCTGTAACCACTGGAGTGTCAACTTGGCCTTGTGTAAAGTCTAAGACCATCCCATGAGCAGCTTTCATCCAAATGAAATTGTCTTTGGTCATCTTGCATGATTCGCACGTTTGAGATCTCCCCAGAGCGGCTCGATGGTATAAAGGTCAGGAGACTGTGATCAATTTTCACAATGTTCTCCTGTGCTTTTAGAGCTCACACATCCCTAAAACATCAGTGAGCCACCACCATGCTTCACAGTGGGGATGGTATTCTTGTCCCTTTTAGACCATGTTGACCCCTCTCCAAACATAGCGCTTATGTTGTGACCATAAAGCTCTATTTTGGTCTAGATGCACAGTGTGCCAGAAGCCGTGAGGCGTGTCAAGGTGTTGTCGGGCATAATGTAACCAGGATGTTTTGTGCCGTTGGTGCACTAAAGGCTTCTTTCTGGCAACTCGACCATGCAGCTCACTTTTGTTCAAGTGTCGTCGTATTGTGCTCCTTGAAACAACCACACTGTCTTTTTCCAGAGCAGCCTGTATTTCTCCTGTGTGTTTTTTTTCTTTGCATCACAAACAATTCTTTTGGCAGTTGTGGCTGCCATCTTTGTTGGTCTACCTGACCTTGGCTTGGTATCAAGAGATCCCTGAACTTTCCACTCATTGAGTGATTGAACAGAACTGACTGGGATTTCCAAGGCTTTGGATATCTTTTTATACCCCCCTTTCCATCTTTGCCAAGTTCCATTACCTTGTTACGCAGGTCTTTTGTCAGTTCTTTTCTACTCCCCATGGCTCAGTGTCTAGCCTGCTCAGTGCGTCAACGTGAGAGCGAACAGACTCATTGACTATACGCAGACAGTAATGTTTAAAAGCCACAGATGTGAAAAATTAACCTTTTAATTGTTATACCCTGTGTGTGTGTCTGTACCAGAGCCGAACATTCAAGGGGGTGGAGACTTCTGATCCGGGCCATTTGGGGGATTTTTGTTACCATTAGGATTTAAAAAGTAGCCAAATGTGATAATAAATGGCTTCATGTCATCACTATCCTTAAATAAGACATTTTTTGGCATGATCGGTTAGACTTTCAATATCCGTGTCAACATTTCGCCATTTCTGCCAGGGGAGGGAGACTTTTGTGCTCAACTGTAGGTAGCAAACCCCCTCACAAGGCCGAAACGTGTTGGGTATGTTGCTGTTGTATCCTAATGTAGCCAATAAAAAATGTTGCAATGGACTGGCTTCCTTTTATCAGAGTCAACCCCTTCCCCTCTCCCCATCCTGCCTAGATGGTGGGGCATGCTGGACGGTGGACTTGCACCCATCACCTTGGCAGGAGTATGCACTCTGTCTCTTTTAGAAACCACGCATGCGCATATGGCTTGTGCACCAGTTCTTGGTCTATTGAAACTAATAGAGCACGTTCACTTTTTTGCAGTGTATGAAAGCAAATGTTCCTTATTCGTTCCAATAGCTGCGTGAGCGCGTGCCGGTTACCGGCCCTTCAAAATCAATAGGTTATGTCTGCGTTCAAACCACGCATGCGCCGTTCTACTGTACATGTGCCGTATTTTGCTCCATTGAAGCTTAAAGGGCAAGTTCGATTTTTGAATGTGAAAACGAATGCGCCTTATTCACTTCACTAGACCAGGGGTCTCCAAACTATGGCCCTCCAGCTGTTGAAGTACTACAAGTCCCATCATGCCTCTGGGAGTCTGGCCTGTGGCCGTCAGAGTTTTGCCAGGCCTCTTGGGGCTTGCAGTTCCTCAACACCTGGAGGGCCATAGTCAGTCTTGCCCGGCCTCATGGGGCTTGCAGTTCCTCAACGCCTGGAGGGCCATAGTCAGTCTTGCCAGGCCTCATGGGACTTGCAGGTCAACACCTGGAGGGCTATAGTCAGTCTTGCAAGGCCTCGTGGGGCTGGCAGTTCCTCAAAACCTGGAGGGCCATAGTCAGTCTTGCAAGACCTCATGGGACTTGCAGTTCCTCAACACCTGGAGGGCCATAGTCAGTCTTGCAAGACCTCATGGGACTTGCAGTTCCTCAACACCTGGAGGGCCATAGTCAGTCTTGCAAGACCTCATGGGACTTGCAGTTCCTCAACACCTGGAGGGCCACAGTCTGGAGACCCCTGCACTAGACCAAGAACTGGCGCGTGCCATTCAAACTGCCATTGCAAATAAAGGTGGTGGATCAGATTTCGGAGGGCAGTTGGCAGGTGCCTGGGAAGGGGGTACGTTGCCTCAACACCTGGTTTAACCCTGGATATCCTGAAACCCCGCCCAGAAACTGAGTGCGTTACATAAAAGTTGCAGGGCGGCTCCATTCGCTGGAACGATTTGCGAGCCGGAAGCCGCGTTCAGGTGTGAATGGGGTCTACACGTTGGAAAACGAATGCGGTACAGCTGAGGTCAAGTCTCCCCATGGGGAGGTAGGAGTTCGTTTTTACTTCCTCCAATGTTTGTATCCATTTCATCTTTCGCAAAAAAAAAAAAAAAAAGTTGTCGACCCCCCCCCCCCCCCCCCCGCCCTGCCCCGCCCCTCCCCCTCAGTTCAATCTCAATGTCTTCTTATCGCGAACGACTGCGGCGCTCAATTCTCCGCGCTGGTGGCAGTTTCCCGATGGCGGCCGTGTTTGCTCAGCAAGATGAAAGATTTGTGTTGTGTTTGCTTTGGTGGGTCGGAGATTTTCGCTGTTTGTTTGTTTAGAACGTCTTCCCATCTTTCATACTTCTCTCCTTTTATAAACAATATCGGCTTCCCGGCAGCTGCGAGCCGCGTCCCCCCCCCCCCACCCCGCCGTCCTCCCGCCCCGCCCCCCCCCCCCCCCAACCCTCGTCTCCGGGAGTCCGCAGTGGATAAATAAATTTTCGGAGGTATCTGGTGGAACGTCTCATCGGGGTGAAGTTAATCTCGGGGTGGGATTCCGTTCCGTGGGAAAGTCGTTATGAGAGCTAATCCCGGACTAACCCCACGATCCGCCCCGATCCGCCCCGCTCCGCCGCCTGTTATTCTGTGTACATTCCTCACCCGACCCGTTTATTATCATTCAGAGTCCAGATCTCCATCAAAGCCGGTCCTGAAGTCACCGATCCCACCCCATTACTGAGAGTCGCGCTGACCTCCATCCAACCCTAGAGGTGGGCCGGCTCCTCTCCTGGACTGAAATGACTTCTTGTGATTTCCACGCACACTGGGAGCTTCTCACAATGTGCATTAGAAGCTGCAGCCAGAGCTCCGCCCCATTTCCTGGCTGGAGGACGTCCAGCATACTCTATCCTTTCCTCCCCACCCTGACTATTCCTGGCCCCGCCCCTTTCAGATCTTTCGGTCATTGACACTCATCATCATATGTGGGCAGGGGCGGACTGACAACTCATGGGGCCCCCGTGCAATAGGGGATCATGGGGCCCTCGTATCCTCACCCAAACTCCAAAAAAGCCTATGAAATAGGTACCAGGGGCATCTCACGGGGCCCCCTACTGACCCCGGGCCCTCGGGCAGTGCCAGAGTTTCCAAATGGTCAGCCCGCCCCTGTATGTGGGCGTTACCTGGAGCAGTCAAATACAGCCCACTCCTCTAGCCTGGCAAGGCATTATATTTTCTAAACTCCTCCCAAGAGCCGGCCCACCGAGGGCATCAGGCCTGGGGGCTCCTGAGAAGAGGACTGAGGCAGGGTACAGGGATGTTATCGGGAAGCTGCATACAGCAACCTGTCGGCCCCTCCCACCAGCCATGACCTGCCTGCTTTGCATAGAGTATTACAGAAACCCAGTGGTGACATCGGCCCCTCCCAGCAGTCTTGACCTGCCTGCTGTGCATAGAGTATTACAGAAACCCAGTGGTGACATCGGCCCCTCCCACCAGTCTTGACCTGCCTGCTGTGCATAGAGTATTACAGAAACCCAGTGGTGACATCGGCCCCTCCCACCAGCCATGACCTGCCTGCTTTGCATAGAGTATCACAGAAATCCAGTGGTGACATCGGCCCCTCCCACCAGCCATGACCTGCCTGCTTTGCATAGAGTATCACCGAAACCCAGTGGCATCACCGAAACCCAGTGGTGATATCGGCCCCTCCCACCGATCTATGCAAAACAGGCAGGTCAAGACTGGTGGGAGGGGCCGATGTCGCCACTGGGTTTCTGTGATACTCTATGCAAAACAGGCAGGTTAAGAGTATCACCGAGACCCAGTGGCGACATCGGCCCCTCCCACCAGCCATGACCTGAGAAGAGGACTGAGGCAGGGTACGGGGATGTTATCGGGAAGCTGCATACAGCAACCTGTCGGCCCCTCCCCCCAGCCATGACCTGCCTGCTTTGCATAGAGGATCACAGAAACCCAGTGGTGACATCATTGGGTCTAAAATAAGGTGTGCGAGGAACCAAGGAAGGCGAACTAGAAGCAGTTTAAACTTAAGCCTTCAGTAAGCAACAAATTAAAGCCAAGCTCCAGGTAACTTTTTTTTTTTATTTTTTATTTTTTTTCCCATCTACAGTACAGTATTTATTTATTTATTTTTTGGAAACTAAGTTTAATCCATGTAAATAAAATTTGAGCCCCTCTGGTATTGTTAAATGGTTTGTCCCGACCCATGGTACCATCACTTTTGCTGGACAGTTTGAGCTGCATGTAAATGGGTTAAAGGTATATTTAAAAAAAAAAAAAAAAATAAATATATATATATATATATATATATATATATATATATATATATATATATATATAAAAAATAATTTTTTTTTTTTTTTTTTTTACATATGTTTATTTAACTCACTGGGATACCCCCTAATTCTACCCTGCTGGAAAATAATATCCCTGTGATTGGGCCACGAATGTTTGTAGGTTTTTGCAACTTTTATTTTATTTTTTATATTAAATATTTGTGTGTTTTATATGTGTGTGTGTGTATGTGTGTGTATATATATATATATATATATATATACAATGTGTGTGTATTTATTATACAGTGTGTATGTATATATAATTTAAAAAAAATTCTATTTTAATTGTTTTTTTTTTTTTTTTTCTCCTTGCTATGTGGGGTATTAATAAATGATTGTTATAAGGATTCTGCGTGGTTAGACCTGAAGTGACGGCGGTTTCCTCTCTAGGAAGGCGGAGCTCTCCCTCTAGGAAGGCGGAGCTGGCGGCGGTGTCCCTCTAGGAAGGCGGTCCTGGCGGTAGAAAGTTTTTCTCACTTTTTCAGTGAAGTGTTTCTTGTGTAATCCGGCAGATCATTAACGCTTTTCCTCCCCCTCCCCCGGAGAGTTCGGTAATTAGGCTTCGCTGACCTCAAGGAAGCAGAGAAAGGAAAGTAAATATATAGAGAGGACAATCCAATGTTTCTGTGAGGAGGTGTCTCTGCGCTCCCAAAATATCCGCCGGTGTCACAGAGCCACGCCGAGTGTTTATATAAAGGGACACGCGTCTTTATTTATGAAAAGCTAAACTGTTTTTGTGAAACTTTTTTCGGGGGGATGGGTTACAACATCTTTTAGGTTTTTCTTTCCTGTGTCAGATTTCCCTTCATTTCCTGTACTTGAATGAGGAAATCTCACCAAAGATTCATCCGAGTTGTCACCAGAACTGGTGTCCCCAGTGGAAGATTTCTTCTCACTTCCTGTTCAACAATTGTAATTTTTTTTTTTTGTATCGCTTCCTGCTCTGGGGACATGAAGGTGAATCTCCCCAATGGGGACATAAACGGCAAGGACAAAGCGGCCAGGAAATCCATCCCTTTACCACTCCATCCAAAACTGAATTAACATTTGGATTAAGAACCACTTTTAGCGCTGATTTTGTGTTTTTGTAGGTCTTTTGCAACTTTTTTTAAAATTATTTTTTATATTTATTTTTTTATATATATATGTTTATACAGTTTTTACCTGTTTGTACATGTTATGTTTTCATTATTGCGATGTGTATACAGTAGTTGTTTCTCCCGACAGGTAGCTGTATATCAGCTAGTGCAATCCACATCCCTGCTGAACTACTGCACTAAAAATATTTACAGGATAAGACACCTAGAGATTGTATTTTATGTTATAGCTGCTATAATACAATCTCTAGGTGTCTTATCCTGTAAATGATTTTAGTGCAGTAGTTCAGCAGGGATGTGGATTGCACTAGCTGATATACAGCTACCTGTTGGGAGAAACAACTACTGTATACACATCGCAATAATAAACCGTAACATGTACAAACCGGTAAAAACTGTATAAACATATATAAAAAAAAAATATTTAATAATATAAAAAAAGTGTGTGTGTGTGTATATATATAGATATGTATGTATGTGTGTGTATACAGTCATGGCCGAAATTGTTGGCACCCTTGATATTTCTCCAGGAAATCATGTATTTCTCACGAAACGTATTGCATTAACACATGTTTTGCTATACACATGTTTATTCCCTTTGTGTGTATTGGGACAAAACAAAAAAAGGGAGGAAAGAAAGCAAATTCGACATAATGTCACACAAACCTCCAAAAATGGGCTGGACAAAAGTATTGGCACCCTTTCACAACTGCGGATAAATAAGAATGTTACAAGCATGTGATGCTCCTGTAAACTCACCTGGGGCAAGTAACAGGTGTGGGCAATATAGAAATCACACCTGAAAGCAGATAAAAGGAGGAGAGACGTTCACTTAACCTTTGCATTGTGTGTCTGTCTGTGCCACACTAAGCATGGACAACAGAAAGAGGAGACGAGAACTGTCTGAGGACCTGAGAACCAAAATTGTGGCAAAATATCAACAATCTCAAGGTTACAAGTCCATCTCCAGAGAACTAGATTTGCCTTTGTCCACAGTGCGCAACATTATCAAGAAGTTTGCAACCCATGGCACTGTAGCTAATCTCCCTGGTCGTGGACGGATGAGGAAAATTGATGAAAGATTGCAACGCAGAATAGTCCGGATGGTGGATAAGCAGCCCCAAACATGTTCCAAAGACATTCAAGCTGTCCTGCAGGCTCAGGGAGCATCAGTGTCAGCGCGAACTATCCGTCGACATTTAAATGAAATGAAACGCTATGGCAGGAGACCCAGGAGGACCCCACTGCTGACACAGAGACATAAAAAAGCAAGACTACAGTTTGCCAAAATGTACTTGAGTAAGCCAAAAGCCTTCTGGGAAAAACGTCTTGTGGACAGATGAGACCAAGATAGAGCTTTTCGGTAAAGCACATCATTCTACTGTTTACCGAAAACGGAATGAGGCCTACAAAGAACAAAACACAGTACCTACGGTAAAATATGGTGGAGGTTCAATGATGTTTTGGGGTTGTTTTGCTGCCTCTGGCACTGGGTGCCTTGACTGTGTGCAAGGCATCATGAAATCTGAGGATTACCAAAGGATTTTGGGTCGCACTGTAGGGCCCAGTGTCAGAAAGCTGGGTTTGCGTCCAAGATCCTGGGTCTTCCAGCAGGACAATGACCCCAAACATACGTCAAAAAGCACTCAGAAATGGATGGCAAAGAAGCGCTGGAGAGTTCTGAAGTGGCCAGCAATGAGCCCAGATCTAAATCCCATTGAACACCTGTGGAGAGATCTTAAAATTGCTGTTGGGAAAAGGTGTCCTTCCAATAAGAGAGACCTGGAGCTGTTTGCAAAGGAAGAGTGGTCCAAAATTCCGGTGAGAGGTGTCAGAAGCTTATTGATGGTTATAGGAAGCGACTGATTTCAGTTATGTTTTCCAAAGGGTGTGCAACCAAATATTAAGTTAAGGGTGCCAATACTTTTGTCCAGCCCATTTTTGGGGTTTTGTGTGACATTATGTCATATTTGCTTTTTTTCTGCCTCTGTTTTATATTTGTTCCAATACATACAAAGGGAATAAACATGTGTATAGCAAAACATGTGTTAATGCAATACCTTTTTTGTGTGAAATACTTGATTTTCAGGAAAAATATCAAGGGTGCCAACAATTTCGGCCATGACTGTATAAATATATATATATATATGTGTGTGTGTGTGTATTATTTTGGATATTATTTTCCAGCCGGGTAGAATTAAGGGGTATCCCCGTGAGTTTAATAAACATCTACATAAAAAAAAAATATGAAGATTTAATATAAAAATATAAGTGTGTATGTATATATATATATATATTATTATTAATATAACAAAAAAAAGGTTGCAAAAACCTACAACATATTAGTGGCCAATCACAGAGATATATTATTTTCCAGCAGGTTAGAATTAGGGGGTATCCCCATGAGTTTAATAAACATATATATTTAAAAAAATATAAATATTTAATAATATTAAAATATAAATATATATAATATAATAAAATAATTTTTAAAAAAAGTTGCAAAAACCTACAACATTCATGGCCCAATCACGGGGATATTGTTTTCCAGCCGGGTAGAATTAGGGGGTATCCTGGGGAGTTTAATAAACATATGTAAAAAGAAAAATATAAATATTTAATATTATAAAAAAAAGTGTGTGTAGATAGATAATAAATAGATATATATATGTATGTGTGTATATATATATATATATATATATATATATATATATATATATATATATATATATATATATAAATAAAAATAATCTGTATGTGTATGTATGTGTGTGTGTGTGTGTATATATATATATATATATAATAATCTGTATGTGTGTGTGTATATAATGTTTTTTTTTTTTTTAATAATATAAAAAATAAAAAAAAAAAGTTTCAAAAACCTACAACACATCTGTGGGCCAATCACAGGGATATTATTTTTCAGCAGGGTAGAATTAGGGGGTATCCCCATTGGTTGAATGATTTGTAACATGTTATTTCAAAACTAATATTCAATCATTTTAAATCCTGAGGTTTTCAGTCATTCCTGGTGATCCTGCCATGAAGGTTCTGTGTTCAGACCCTTCCTGCCTTACCGATCGCCGCCCTCCAATAGCGATGCAGTAATACTAATAACCCCTAGAGGGAGAACAGGCAAATCTGAGCAGTAAACTAATGGAAATATGGAACAGCAAGAAAGTAAAATCGCCTTTCAGGGTCTTGTTACAATCGCGACATATTCTGACTAAAGCCCCCCATAGTTGGCCCCCCCGCAATGTATATTCATACAGATACCCAGGAAAGAGAAGCTACGCGGAGCAGATACGTGGGCGATAACACACACAAAGGGCGGTATAATCACTCGGCAGGGCGAGCTTTGTACAAATGACAATCTGCATAATTGTATCCCGAGCAGAGAAGGATTAGAGGACGGAGGACACAAAGAGGAAGAAGATCGTCTGTAGATACGTGACAATCAAAATCTGTCCGGCCTGAAGACAGGAATAAAGCTGCCAGTCACTGCAACACAGCTGAATACAGATGAGCAATACGGACAGTTCTCATTTCTGCAGAATTTGGACATTTTGATAAAATGTAGAAGTTAATGTAGGGCTTTATATGGCTCCTGAGGGCTGCACAAGATCCTTTCACCTATCCTGGACGTCTTGCGTGTAAAAAAAAAAAAAAAAAAAAAAAAAAAAAAAACCAAACCACATTATTTTACTTTTTTGTAACAGAAAAAACCAAATAAAAGAACGATTATAAATCCAAACTCTCAAATTTGTTTACTAAACTGCTTAGACACAATTTGTTTCAAAGAAAAAAAAATATGATCTGAATCTGTTTTTTTAGTTTTATTTTATTTTTTCATAGGGCATTGGATGTGTTCTTTTGTGTTTATTTTCTTACGTTTTTTTTTTTCTTTTTCTTTGTTTTTTTGTTTTTTTTTAATTTTTCTTTTTCCTTTTTTTCTTTTCTGTTTTTTTCCTTTTCTGTCTTTTTCTTTTCTGTTTCTTTTCCTTTTCTGTTTCTTTTTCTTTTTGTTTCTTTTCCTTTTCTGTTTCTTTTCCTTTTCTGTTTCTTTTCCTTTTCTGTTTCTTTTCCTTTTCTGTTTCTTTTCCTTTTCTGTTTCTTTTCCTTTTCTGTTTCTTTTCCTTTTCTTTTCTGTTTCCTTTTCTTTTTCTGTCTTTTTCTTTTCTTTTCTGTTTTCTGTTTTCTCTTTTAATTTTTTTTATTTTTTCTTTTCCTTACTGTTCTGTTTTTTTTTTCTTTTCTTTTCTGTTCTTTTCTGTCTTTTTCTTTTCATTTTTTTTCCCTCCTTTTTTTTTTTTTTTTTTTTTTCTTTAATTCTATCCTGTCGTTTTTTCTTTTTTTTTTTTTTTTTTTTTTTCTTTATCATTTTTTTTCTGTTCTGTTTTTCTTTTTCTCCTTTTATTTTCTGGGTTTTTTAATTCTCTTTTTCTGTTTTTTTTTCTTCTTTTCTGGGGTTTTCTTTTTATAAAAAAAAAAAAATAAAAAAAATTGTGTACTGTCCCTTTATTTTATAATTTTACTATTTTCATTGCTTTTTATTTTTTGGATTTTTTTTCCCCTGGTAAACAAAGTTACAAAAAAATGAGGCTAATCAGTCTTTTTTTTTTTTTTTTGACACAAGAATAGGTCCAGGATGGGTGCAAAGCGCCTCTGTAATCCATAAGAGCCATTTAAAGCCCATCGCACCCTTAAAAACCACCAAATACCACCATAATATCACCTTTCCCTTGCCTCCAATCCAGGGGCGGACTGACAACTCATGGGGCCCCCAGGCAATAGGGGATCATGGGGCCCCTGTGTCCTTGCCCAAACTCGAAAAAGCCTATGAAAAAGGTACCAGGGGGCATCTCATGGGGCCCCCTACTGACCCCGGGCCCTTGGGCAGTGCCCGAGTTTCCAAATGGTCAGTCCGCCCCTGCCTCAATCTGTTTCACCAAAATGTCAAATAAAAATAATTTTAAATCTCACATAAAGTATAACAAACAATTACAAAAAAGGCATAAAAATTAAAAATACCTCGTGTTGATTGAGGGGTCACATTTTCAGCTGCTGCTAACAGTAAAAAGGAAGAGATTTATTTGTTTTTAACCCTTTTTTTTTTTCCCAACATTCCTTCAATTACTTCCTGGTTTTTGGCCTAGATCAAAATGATGTCATCCATCCCAGGAGTCTTTGTGGGAGGAGGGGCTTTCTCAGCTAAGCACACCTTTTTGCCTGCGTGTCTGAGATAAGGGTAGATGGATTCCAGGAGGTAAATACTACATGAATCGTATGCCCTATGCTAGGGGGGTGTTTTTCAAAGTGATTTCTCAGCAAAATAAATCATGGAGACGTAGATTGGGGACTTTGAATATTAAAAATAAATTTAAATGGCTTTTTGGTGCGCGGGGCTCAGACACGGTGTAGTTTTACTTTAATTTCGCCTTTCCCCGTGACTCCAATCCATTTTTACCAAAATGGCAAATAAAATTTTTTAATGTAAAGCAAAATAAAAAAAAAAAAACCCTAAAAAAAAACTATTTCTTCCTTACCTCTATTATTTCACATTTTGACAGGGAAAATAAAAGGCTATAAAAAACACAACCCCCCCCCCCCCAAAAAAAAAAAAAAATACCAGCACACATATAACAAACACAAAAAAAGAAAGCAAATGTCTAGGGGATTTTTTAAATTGCTTTAGGGTTAGATCTTAGGGGGGCTGTTAAAGCTAAATTCCGGGATTTAAAAAGAAAATGGCTTTGAATTTACCCCCCCCCCCCCCACACACCCTTCAAGGGGTAGAGCCATAAAATGAGCCGAGGTCAGGGCAGGAGGAGATCAGAGAGAGTTGTGAAACGGGTCAGGGCAAGGTGCTCAAGTAGAGCAGTAAAGTGAGAAGAGGTCGGGGTGAAGATTCGGGCAGGAGGTGCCCAGTCAGAATTGTAAAAATGTGAAGAGGTCAGGGCAGGAGGTGCTCAGTTGAATCTGTAAAAAGGAGCAGAGGTCAGGGCAGGAGGAGCTCAGTAGAAGCTGTAAAAATGTGAAGGTCAAGGCAGGAGGTGCCCAGTCGAAATCTGTAAAAAAGTGAAGAGGTCAGGGCAGGAGGTGTTTAGGCAGAGCCGTAAAAGGAGCAGAAGTCAGGGCAGGAGGTGCCCAGTCAAAGCTGTAGCAATGTGAAGGGGTCAGGGCAGGAGGTGTTCAGGTAGAGCCAGAAAATGAGCAAAGATCGGGGCAGGAGGTACTCAGTCAGAATTTTATAAATGTGAAGAGGTCAGGGCAGGAGGTGCCCAGTCGAAGCTGTAAGAAGGGGAAGAGGTCAGGGCAGGAGGTGCTCAGTCGAAGCTGTAAGAAGGGGAAGAGGTCAGGCAGGAGGAGGTGCTCAGTCGAAGCTGTAAGAAGGGGAAGAGGTCAGGGCAGGAGGTGCTCAGTCGAAGCTGTAAAAATGTGACGAGGTCAGGGCAGGAGGTGCTCAGTCGAAGCTGTAAAAATGTGAAGAGGTCGGGGGCAGGAGGTGCTCAGTCGAAGCTGTAAAAATGTGAAGAGGTCGGGGCAGGAGGTGCTCAGTCAGAATTTTACAAATGTGAAGGTCACAGCAGGAGGTGCCCAGTCAAAACTGTAAAAAAGAAGAGGTCAGGGCAGGCAGCACACAGACCTCCTCCAGAGCCCAGAAATGCTAGATCATGATACTGAAGCACTGAATAGAGCCAGTGGAATATCTCAGGTGTGACATCATCCCTGCGCACTGATCGGGGCTCATTCCTGGCGATGATGTCACAGGCTGCGATAGCCACAAATTCCAACAGTTCTCCTGGGCGTGTGCCAAAGGGCAGTGCAGTTGGCAGGAGAGCAGAGGAGCCGGGAATGCGGTGTTCCCCCGGGGACAGACGACTGTCAGCTGTTGGCAGGGACTGAGCACGATCCGGCGCTTCCTCCTCACGGATTGCTGGATAAAGTGACCATCTTCGTTTTAGAATTATAAAGTTATTTGGAAATTCGGTAATAAAGAGCGAGAAATTAAAGGGGGAAATCGCCTCTTCCGAGGAGTCCTTTCAGGAAAATTCACAGTAAAATCGCCGATTTTCCCTGCCGGTTACATTTTATGGAAAATCTCTTCTTTGCTTTATTGAGCTGCTTAGACACAATTTCTTTAAAAGATAAAAGTTCAATCTGCTCTTTTTTTTATTATTTATAAGGTGTGGGAGAGTTCTTTGGCTTCATTTTTTTTTTTTAGTTCTTTCTATAAATAATAAAAATATATTTTTTTTTTCTAGTATTTTTTTGTATTTGATTATTTGTTGCACATTGTATTTTTATTTTGCTGTTTTTTTCCTCTTAAACGAGAGTCATTAGGGGTAGCTTTTATTTTATTTATTTATTTTTTTCTTTGCATAAATAATAAAAATATATATTTTTTTATTTATACTATTTATACAAAGAACAATAAAAAAAAAACAGCAAAATAGAAATACAATATTTAATGTGCAACAAATAATCAAATACAAAATAAAAACTAAAAAGAAAAAAGAATTATTATTTTTATTTATACAAAGAGCAAAAAAAAAAAAAAAAGCTACCCCTCATGAGTCTCATTTAGGAGGAATAAAACCGCAAAATAAAAGTACAATATTTAATGTGCAACAAATCAAATACAAAAAAATACTAAAAACAAACAAATTTTTTCTTTTTAGTTTTTATTTTGTATTTGATCATTTGTTGCACATTAAATATTGTATTTTTATTTTGCTGTTTATTTTTCCTCTTAAACGAGACTCGTGAGGGGTAGGTTTTTGACACAAGAAAAGGTCCAGGATGGGTGAAGGGAACATTTGTAACCCTCAGGATCCATTGATGGCCGTGGCACCCAAAGCACCATAATTTCACCTTTTCCCGACCCCAATGCATTTTGCCGAAATGACAAAATTTTGCCCAAATTTTGAGGATTTGAAAGCACGCCCTTTCACCCATCTCCACTCCTGACACTGCACAGCTCTTGCATACTTCCATATGGATCTGGCCCCCAGGATGTTGGGCCCCGCCCAAGGTCCACATTTCATCCATGCTCCTCCTGGGTGGGCTGGGCCGAATCACACCTCTTTACAAACTGGTCCTTCCTGTCCAATCCACTTCACAGGCCGGGCTGATTCAGAACCCAGACTGCTTTCACTGTTCTGATCGATGTTTATAAACAATGTTACTTTGTATCTCTCCATCTTCCGTCTGATCAATGTTTATAAACAATGTTACTTTGTATCTCTCTATCTCCTGTCTGATCGATGTTTATAAACAATGTTACTTTGTATCTCTATCTCCCGTCTGATCGATGTTTATAAACAATGTTACTTTGTATCTCTCTATCTCCTGTCTGATCGATGTTTATAAACAATGTTACTTTGTATCTCTCTATCTCCTGTCTGATCGATGTTTATAAACAATGTTACTTTGTATCTCTCTATCTCCTGTCTGATCGATGTTTATAAACAATGTTACTTTGTATCTCTCTATCTCCTGTCTGATCGATGTTTATAAACAATGTTACTTTGTATCTCTCTATCTCCCGTCTGATCGATGTTTATAAACAATGTTACTTTGTATCTCTCTATCCCGTCTGATGTTTATAAACAATGTTACTTTGTATCTCTCTATCTCCCGTCTGATTGATTAGGCTGTCTGCCCCCCCCCCACGCTCAGAGTTCCAGTAAAGGGACATCATAACGCCAGATCTACATTTTGGTCCTTTTCAGCCTAAGGGCCAGGCAGCTAGCATTTTCCCAAGTTGGGGACCCCCCCATACTAGAATGGGGGGCCACAATGTGCTGAGGCAGCTTTTCCATATTTCTGCAGATGGACCCCCCCCCCCTTTCCCCCCCCCCCCGACCTCAGAAATGATGGAAATGTACGATTTTGTTTTGTATAATAAAAGGCCTTTCCGATGTGATCCTCTCTGGTGATGTCTGCGGAATGCTGGAGGTTTATTTTTGTGAATGGATTTACTTCTCTGTGTTTATGGTGCATGTTGGTATTATGAGCCGCGATTATACCCCTCGCCCTGAGGATGTGATGTGAGCGAGTCACATGACTGTATGTCAGGGGAGCCCCCCACACAGACAGATCACCCGTGTAGGCACAACAGAAAGAGATCTCTATTATCAGGCAGGACAAAACACTACAATGGGGCCTAATGAAGCGCGACTCCCACAGCTGTCACCTTCCCTCTACAGTGACATCACACCCGGCGCCAGAATACCGCGCTCATTAATCACCCGCCGTCATCTGTCACCTTTCTGGGTTTTCTGGTTTTACTTTTCTTTCTGTTTTGGTTTTCTTTTCTTTCTATTCTTTTCTTACCGCCTCCTTTTTCGTTTCTTCTGTTTTTGATTTCTTTTTTTTCCTTTTTCTTTTTTTCCTTTTTTTTTTTTCTTTTTTCTTTCAGTTTTCCTTCTATTTTATTTTCTTTCCCTCCCTCTTTTCTTACCTCCTTTTTTTTTTTTCTTTTTGCTTTTTTTTCCCCCTTTCGTTTTTCATTTGCTCTTGATTCTCCCTTTTTGTTTTTCTTTCTTTTTTGTTTTTCTTTTCCTTCTACTTTCTTTTCTTACCTCCTTTTCTTTTCTATTTTGCTTTTTTTTTCCCTTTTTTTTTTTTCTTTTCCCTCTCTTTTTTCCTTTTTTTTCATTTCCTTTTTCCCCCTTTTTATTCCACTTTTTCCCCTTTCTTTTCTTTATTTCCCTTTTTTTCTTTTCTTCCTTTTTTCTTTTTTGCTTTTTTTTTTTTTTTTTCCCTTTCCTTTCATTTGCTTTTGATTCTCCCTTTTGGTTTTTCTTTTTTTTTGGTTTTTCTTTTCTTTCTATTTTCTTTTCTTACCTCCTTTTCTTTTCTGTTTTTGCTTTTTCTTTTTTCCCTTTTTTTCCCTTTTCTTTCAGTTTTCTTTTCTATATTATTTTCTTTCCCCTTTCTTTTCTTTATTTCCCTTTTTTTTTTTTTTTTTTTTCTTACCTCTTCCTTTTTTTTTGCTTTCTTTTTTCCTTTCCTTTCCTTTTTCCTTTTTTTTTTTTTTTCTTTCTTTTTGGTTTTCGTTTGTTTCCCTCTTCTTCATTTCCTTTTTTTCCTCTTTTTTCTTCTTCTCTTTTCCTTCATTTCTCTTTTTTTTCGCTCCTTTACCTGTCTCTCGCTCTTTCTCGCTCGCTTTTTTGCCGTCACTCTTTCACTCTCGTTTCGCTCTTAAATCTGGACATAGACGGAACACATTCGGGCGGTTCAGCCAGGACTGCCTGCATTTTGATCAGTGTGATCTCCACTCATCAACAAAGTTTCCAACATGTCCCTCAGACAGAAGTTGATTTCTTTGTTGTTGTTGATCAGCGTCTGCAGCCGCTCATCAGTGTATTCTGAAAGCAACAAGTCTTGCTGTCAGAATACAATATATACTACAAGAGACGGTCGGAGACTGGGGACATGGTGCAAGAGACGGTCAGAGACTGGGGACATGGTGCAAGAGACGGTCAGAGACTGGGGACATGGTGCAAGAGACGGTCAGAGACTGGGGACATGGTGCAAGAGACGGTCAGAGACTGGGGACATGGTGCAAGAGACGGTCAGAGACTGGGGACAATGTTACAAGAGACGGTGGGAGACTGGGGACGGTGCTGCAGGAGACGGCCGGAGACTGGGGACGGTGCTGCAGGAGACGGCCGGAGACTGGGGACGGTGCTGCAGGAGATGGTCGGAGATTGAGGAGATGGTCAGAGACTGGGGACAGGTGACGGTCAGACTGGGGACAGGAGACGGTCGGAGACTGGGGACAGGCGACAGGAGACAGACGGCTACATTATATGGGGCTGTTAGGAATCTTTGCTATTAGAGGGCTTTTACGTATGGGTGGCCCCACTCTTAGCACTGGCTGCTGGCACCCGGGGGCCCCACAAGCTGTGAGGGGTTTTCGGAAGGACACTCTGGAATGAAGGTGGTGGTGGGGGGTGGTAGTTCGAGGGGCTCAGAGGAGCCTCACTCCAGCTCCTGTTCTGAATTCGGAAACTCTGAATTCTCAGCTGTCTGAGGGTCTCTGAGGGTCTCGGCTCTTCCCAGACGATCTCCTCCAGACGCTCGGCGGCAGAAATCTCCGCTAACAAGACGGAAAGTCGATCGTTTCATAAACACTTTCCATTTATTTGCTGAAGTGGATTTTCTGCAGATGAAACAAATCTCTGCGACCCCCAGAGATCTGATTCCTGCTGGAGGGTGTCAGGGAGGTTCCCTCCGGGACCCCACAACGAACAGCCGGCCCTCTAATCCTCAGGAGATTGCGGCCCCCTCTAACATCCCAACGCCCCCCCCCCCCCCCTTCCATCAGATCCAATCCAGCTGTGTATTTGGAGAAAGAGAAAATATGGAAGAGCGACTTCTTTATAGAACGACTTCTTCTGAAGGAAACGTGCGGAGGCGGGATGGGCGGAGGCGGGATGGGAGGTGGCAGAGGCGGGATGGGGGTGGCGGCAGAGGCGGGATGGGGGGGTGGCGGCAGAGGCGGGATGGGGGTGGCGGCAGAGGCGGGATGGGGGTGGCGGCAGAGGCGGGATGGGCGGCGGCGGAGGCGGGATGGGGGCGGCGGCAGAGGCGGGATGGGGGCGGCGGCAGAGGCGGGATGGCGGCGGCAGAGGCGACTCACTGTCGTGCTGTCTAACTATTAAAGGGGAACTCATTAAAGGGAAAACAGGGCATTGTGGCCACGGCATGTGTACACCCAATTCCATTGAAGCTGATGGGGGGGGGGCAGGTTGGGCAGCAGTAAAACTTTGGCTCAACTGTAGGGTTTTACTGCCCCCTCCCCCCAACTGGAATCAAAAATACAGATTCGATAACATTACAATCCACAATCCATACGTGTGTGATGGTATACAGGCTATAGGAAGAGTTGCGTGACCATATTGGACATTTTTTCACAGTATTTTAGTCTTTTCTAATCTATTCTATTCTAATGTATTCTGTTCGAATTCAAATCCATTCTGTTCAAAATTTTAATTTTGGTGGGCCGTTAGTCTTTCCATTTTATTCTACTGTTTTTATATACTATTCGATTCGTTAGTTCTCTATTGTAATATTTTCTATTCTATTACTTTATTTTCTGTTCTATTTTGCTCTGTTTTACCTTATTCTTTTCTATTCTATTCTTTGATCTTCTAATCTTTTCTATTCTAATGGATTCTATTGTTTTCTATTCTATTTTATTATGTTTTATTATTCATTATTATCTACTGTATTTTATTCTATTCTTTTGATTTTCTATTTTGTTGTTTTTTCCTCTATTTTCTATTCTTTGATTCTCTGTTCTAATGTTTTCTATTTTATTCTATTCTAATTGATTCCATTCTATTCCTTTATTTTCTGTTCTATTTTGCCCTGTTTTACTCTATTCTTTTCTATTCTTTGATTTTCTAATCTCTTCTCTTCTTTTCTAATTGATTATTTTCTATTCCTTTTCTTTTCTATTTTTGTTCTGTTTTGCTTTATTGTTTTTTACCGCATTCTGTTCTATTCTATTCCATTCTGTTCTATTTCTTTATTTTCTGTACTATTTTATTCTAGTCTTGTGTTCAAATTGGTTTTCGAATGGATTAGAATTTCAGCTGAATTTTGTTTCGTTCTTTCAGATTCCTTTAAATTTGTTACTTGTTGTAATTCGAAATTCAGACATCTCCGAATCGCCTAATAACGGAAAATTCGTCCGAATTTCAATTTGGAACAAAACGAACTGCACATGTCTAGACCTGGTTGTTCCTGTACAGCAGGGCTGGAGTGTGAGATGGAGAAGCAGCGTAAGGGCCAGTTCACACTACGGCTCCATTCACACTTATGCGACTTGTCATGTGACTTTGGGGTCCAAAGTCCCCCCCCCCCCCCATGTTTCCAAATGGGTACCATTCATATCGGAGTCCCTGCAGTACTTTGCTCCGACTTTCATGTGAGTTGAGGGCCATTGGTGGGTTTACATGAAAGTCTGACACGATCTCCGATATGAATGGTACCCATTGGGAAACATGGGGGGGGGGGGGGTGACTTTAAACCCCAAAGTTGCATGAAAGTTGCACCTGAGTGTTGTACATGCGCCTTGTGTGCGACTTTGGCTTTGATCAACGATAATGGTTTCTGCTGTACAAAGTAGCATCAAAGTTGCATTGTAAAGTCTCAGCGAAAATCGCAAGATTTTTGAAGTTGCACAAATGCGAACGGAGCCTAAATGGGTGTCGCCGCTCCTGGCAAAGCCCTGTGTGGCCGTATTTACTCGGCATCTGGTTGAGCTTAGCATGGTCAGCCCAGCTGTGTCTCATCCAAAGCCGCACCAAAATCACACTCACCCAAAGCCGCACTCACCCTAAGCTGCACCAAAGTCGCACTCACACAAAGCCGCACCAAAGTCGCATTGTAAAGTCTCATTGTAAACCAATAGCCTTGGTCAAAGCCAAAGTCGCACTCACCCAAAGCTGCACCAAAGTCACTCTCACCCAAAGTCGCACTCACCCAAATTTGCACCAAAGTCGCATTGTAAAGTCTCATTGTAAACCATTAGCCTTGGTCAAAGCCAAAGTCGCACTCACCCAAAGCCGCACCAAAGTCGCACTAACCCAAAGCTGCACCAAAGTCGCACTCACCCAAAGCTGCACCAAAGTCGCACTCACCCAAAGCCGCACCAAATTTGTACTCATCCAAAGTCTCATCAAAGTCCCATTGTAATGTCTCAGCAAAAATCGCAAGATTTTCGAAGTTGCACAAATGTAAATGGAGCCTGAATGGGTGTTGCTGCTCCTGGCACAGCCCTGTGTGGCCGTATTACCCCGGCGTCTGGTCGGGATTAGCGCGGTCGCCTCCCACTCTGACCTTGTCGCCGTGCTCTCTGCGGGGAATGTTATGTGCGGACGATGATAATGCTGTTTACACCGACATTAAGTGGAGTGACATTATAGTCAGGCAAGTGTCACATCACCCTAAGTGAAGGGAGCCGTAATTACCATAATCCGGAGAACGCCGAGATCGCCGCGCTCGCCAGTCGCATATATTAATGCCAAATTCTGCATGTTAAGTTTAATCATCTATAAAAAAAAAAAAGGAAAGTGGAAAGTGCTGCCGTGTGCGTCCGCTGTAAACATGTTTTTCTGAGCCGCCATCCAAGAGGGACAACTTTTTTTTTTTTTCTCAGCGCCAAAAATTTTTAGGCACCCCTCCTCAGGTCTGAAATGATTGTTAACCCCCTTTATGACTGCGTCATGCGTATGTGCGGGATTGCAGTGGGTGGGGCTCTAGGTGTGACGCGTGCGGGAGCGCAGTGGGTGGGGCTCTAGGTGACGCATGCGGGAGCGCAGTGGCTGGGCCCCAGGCGACGCGTGCGGGAGCGCAGTGGCTGGGCCCCAGGCGACGCGTGCGGGAGCGCAGTGGCTGGGCCCCAGGCGACGCGTGCGGGAGCGCAGTGGCTGGGCCCCAGGCGACGCGTGCGGGAGCGCAGTGGCTGGGCCCCAGGCGACGCGTGCGGGAGCGCAGTGGCTGGGCCCCAGGCGACGCGTGCGGGAGCGCAGCGGCTGGGCCCCAGGCGACGCGTGCGGGAGCGCAGCGGCTGGGCCCCAGGCGACGCGTGCGGGAGCGCAGCGGGTGGTCCCCAGGCGACGCGTGCGGGAGCGCAGCGGGTGGGCCCCAGGCGACGCGTGCGGGAGCGCAGCGGGTGGGCCCCAGGCGACGCGTGCGGGAGCGCAGCGGGTGGGCCCCAGGCGACGCGTGCGGGCCCCAGGTGACGCGTGCGGGAGCGCAGCGGGTGGGACCCAGGTGACGCGTGTGGGAGCGCAGCGGGTGGGACCCAGGTGACGCGTGTACGTGCCCGTTGCACAGAAATGATTCCGGCATGATTTTTACCATTGCGCCCACCTGAGGACGTCATTAAAAATGCCCGCCACTTGTGTGCGTCTACGGAAGGCACATTTCTGAGTGGCGTGGGGGAAATACACGCAGCTTTTCCCGCGCCTGGCATGAACAAGCCCCCCTCTGCGCTCAGCTGCAGCTCACGTGAGTCACTTCGTCTTACGGGGATGCATTTGATTGGCGTCCCCAGAAGTAGAACTGAGCTGTCGCCGATAGTTCACTGTTATCTGCCCTGATGTCATTGCTGTGCAGCCAATCACAAGGGCGGAATTAGCGGGAACCTCCTACTGGCACCATGGTGGCAACAGCAAGGGGTTAATGATATATTTGCATAACTCCTCCCACTGCTTGCACCAGAGGTAAGGGCTGTTGAGAGGAGTACTGAGGCAGGGAGGTGCGATGGTTTCAGCCCCCCTGTTGGCCCCTCCCACCGGCCATGATCTGCCTGCATTGCAAAGAGAAGCACAGAGACCCAGTAACAAAGGCTAGAGGATGTCCAGCATCATCCAGCACTTTCCTCCCCAGCCTGTCCCTGGCCCCACCCTTTTCATTCATCGGACTGACTGAGGCTCAGTATCGCATGTAGGGGATAACCATGCAAATACAGCCTGCCTGGGACCGCCCACTCCTCCAGACCCACCCATCAAGGGATTTTGATATTCTCCTCCCACTGCTTGCATCAGGGCTGAGGGCTCTTGAGCAGAGTACTGCGGCATTGGGTGCGGTGATGTATTCAGCTGGCTATCTATAGCCCCTCCCACCAGCCATGACCTGCCCACATTGCATAGTGAAGCACAGAGATCCAGTGATGTCACTGGATCAAAAATAAGGTGTGTAGTGAATATAATATATATATTTTTTTAATTTTATTTTGTTTTACTTCATTATTTAATTTTTAGTTATTTTTATTTTATTTTATTTTTTTTTTTTCTTTATCATATTAATGATGGGGGAGGGGAATCCAGGGAAGGAGACCTATCAGCAGACTAAACCTCAATCTGTATTGTTCCATGAGGTCCAATGTGACGGCTTCTTGGACTTCGCGCACAATTATGATCTGCGAACCTCCAATCGGAATGAATGGAGGCCGATTGCCCAGAGTGTCTGAAATATGAACTCTCCGTGCTGCAGAGCCACCAATTGTCATTTTCTGAAAATGAAAGGAAGCTGAATAGTGGCTGTGGGGCAGCACAGACAGTTCACGTTTCAGACCTAAGTCCATCTAGTTCGACCAATAATAATGAATGAATAGTGTGAATGTAATGAATAAATATAATGAATGAACAGTATGAAAATAATAATGAAAGATTTAATGAATATAATTAATGAATAGTAATTCATATAGAATGAATGAATTAGTATGAATATAAGAATGAATGAATTAATATATGAATGAATAGTGTGAATGTAATGAATGAACAAATAATGAAAAAAATGAATTAATGAATTAACAGTATGAATATAGTAGTAATGAATATAATATTTTAGGATTTAATGAATGAATCATTCTTATATTGCTATTCATTCTTATAGGAGTTATGATTCATTCATTAAAACTTAAAATATTATATTCATTACTATATTCATACTGTTCATTCATTATATTCACACCATTCATTAATTCATTTTTCATTATTTGTTCATTCTTATATTCATTCATTATTACTTTTCATTCATTATATTCACACCATTCATTCTTATATTGCTATTCATTCTTATAGGACTTACGAACGAATTAATTAATATATGAATGAATTAATAGTGTGAATATCAGAATGAATGACTAGTAATGAATATAAGAATGAATGAATTAATATAATGACTGAACTGTATGAATATAAAAATTAATAGTGTGAATATAATGAATGAAAAGTAATATATGAATGAATAGTAATGAATATAATCACTGATTGACCTGTATGAATATATGAATGAATGGTGTGAATATAATGAATGAAAAGTAATATAATGAATGAATATAATGAACGATTGAACAGTATGAATATAAGAATTAATGGATATAATGAATGAATGGTGTTAATAGAAGAATGAATAGTAATATAATAATGAATGACTGAATGAAAAGTGTGACTATAAGAATGAATTAATGAATGGTGTGAATAGTAATGAATGAATAGTAATGAATGTAATAAAGGGAAAGCTCCATATACAGAATCCGATATCCGAAGCTGATCCAGAGGAAGGCAGAAACCCCCATAGTCTGGAACCCGGTGCGATTTCCAGAAGGGAATTTTCCGGCCGGTGCCCCACTGTTCCCCTTCCTGTGGTTTCCTCTACATAAAGCTTTGATTCCCGGTTGGTGATCTCCGGCGGTTCTGCGTGGGCGGAGCCGCGTTTTTCGCTCTGGTCGGGGACGGAGGGGAGATATTTGCGTCGGGTCCTTCGTGGGCGGAGCTGCGTTTTTCGCTCTGGTCGGGGACGGAGGGGAGATATTTGCGGCGGGTCCTTCGTGGGCGGAGCTGCGTTTTTTCGCTCTGGTCGGGGACGGAGGGGAGATATTTGCGGCGGGTCCTTCGTGGGCGGAGCTGCGTTTTTCGCTCTGGTCGGGACGGAGGGGAGATATTTGCGGCGGGTCCTTCGTGGGCGGAGCTGCGTTTTTCGCTCTGGTCGGGGACGGAGGGGAGATATTTGCGGCGGGTCCTTCGTGGGCGGAGCTGCGTTTTTCGCTCTGGTCGGGGACGGAGGGGAGATATTTGCGGCGGGTCCTTCGTGGGCGGAGCCGCGTTTTTCGCTCTGGTCGGGGACGGAGGGGAGATATTTGCGTCTGGTCCTGCGGAGATAGATAATTGTTTCACGAATCCACCCGCGAATGGCTGCCGAGATAAATGGCACGACGTGGGGGGAGGGGGGCTCATACACGCCCTGCGCCCAACATTCGCCAACGAGGCACATTATTAGCTTTCTAATACCCCCAACACAGGATCCCCTCCCCCGCCGCCGGATTGATTCTCTCCTCAAAGGCGGCGGCCTGCAGATGAATTTTGTGGGTGACGCCAGATGAGAGCCAATCAATCAGAGCCAAACCTCGCTGACACGTGTGCGCTTGTGGTGTACACGCGTGTTCTGTGTAACCGCTTCTTGTATCCATTTCTGCTTCATGTACATTTTATGGGACAACTCCGGGCAACAATGTATCACTTCTGATAATGTCACAACCTGAAATCAGGACAATGATGAGGAGTGCCGCCGGCGGGGTCTGAAGGTTGAGATCAGGCTGGCGGTGATGGGGGATGGGTACTTAAAGGAGAGAACCGCAGACAAGAGACCCGGGGTGGAAGTCCTGTTTATTGGCAGCCTGACTGGAGTGTGAGAGGATTTTCAGGAACGATCCACCTTTAGCTTTAAAATTCGTCCCTGAGCTCCAGTTGGTGACTTTGCCTAGGCTGTGATGATGTCATCAGGCAGGAGGAAGCATCTCCTCAGTCTCCTCCCCCAGTGATCAGACTGTACATTGTAACTTTATAGAAGGAGGAGGAGGCATTTCCTCAGTCTCCTCCCCCAGTGATCAGACTGTACATTGTAACTTTGTAGAAGGAGGAGGCATTTCCTCAGTCTCCCCCAGCGATCAGACTGTACATTGTAACTTTGTAGAAGGAGGAGGAGGCATTTCCTCAGTCTCCCCCAGCGATCAGACTGTACATTGTAACTTTGTAGAAGGAGTCATTTCCTCAGCCCCCTCCCCTCCCCCAGTGATCAGGCTGTACATTGTAACTTTGTAGAAGGAGGAGGAGGCATTTCCTCAGTCTCCCCTCCCCCAGCGATCAGATTGTACATTGTAACTTTGTAGTAGGAGGAAGTCTATACAAATACACTGGGTGGAGTCATGCAGTAGTGGCAGTTAAGTGGGAGGGACAGTGTAGTGCAGTAGGTGGCGCCATTGAGCATGCACAAAAGATTGGGGTCAGGAGAGGTGTGCAGAGGGAGGAGTCAGCGGGGCCAGGTACTGGTCCAGTAGGCGGAGCCCAGACTTCTGAAATTCCGCAGCGATCTCTTCCTATGAAGGTGGCGCCCCCAATGGCCCAATGTTATGCCGGTTTATTTAAGTCCAGTTCATTCATTTTGGCTGATTTGCGGTTTTCTGGAAACCAGTCGGGTGATGGAGGGGGGGGGGGGGGGCAGGGTGATGAGGGGGGGAGGGGGGGCAGGGTGATGAGGGGGGGGGGCAGGCCATCCTCCGGCTGTGAAAATGGGTCACATTTACAGCTCTGACAACGCGGCAACTTTACACGCCGTCGCACAGCGATGGAGCTGTAGGTGAGCGTTGTGCGGAGCGCTGGCCTCGTTCGGTACGCCGGAGGAATCTCCCCTCCCGGTCACATGGCTGCGATTTGGGAATTGCGATTTGAGTCGCAGCAATTAAGCTGGAACCCGTAGAAATGAACATTTTTCCTTTTCTTAGGACTTTCGGTGTCGTAAATCGCAGCAAGTCACCCCAGAAATTGCAGAGGGGCCAAGTCCCCATCCACAGAGGCCGGTGCGAATCGTCTGATTCCTGCTGATCGTCTAGGTGCCGCCGCCCCTGTTCACAGTAATGACGGGGTGCCGGCGGCCGCAGCTATTAGCGACTGTCGGCGCAGCCACCGATCGCCGCTCACAGCCGCAGCAGGAATCACGAGGTACTCGTCGCTGCAAAATCGCAGGTGCGAATGTAGCCTCACCGGCGGCCAATCCATCACCGAAGAGGTTAACAAGCATGTCAATTGGCTAGCCAGCTGGGTCCTCGCCCCTCAGAATCCCTGCTCGGACGGCTCGCTGGTTACCATGGCGTCGCGCCATTTTCAGATCGCCAAGTAGGTCTACAGAACACATCCCCACAGGTTATGGGGAAAGAGGGAGTCGTTCTGTAGTCTTGTCCTAGGGTGACAACGCCGCTCCTCCGTACAGTGCGGTGAGTAAGCGTTGTCACCCTGGGACAGGAAGTGCGTTACTAGTGACAAGAGAAAATGAATGCAGCCAGCACATCTCGGGATACATTGTTACATTTTTCTTCTTGGGTTTAGATTCATTGTAACAACTTTGTAATAAAAATATAATTCCCCTCAAAGACTTGGTTTGCACTACTGTGACCCCCAAAGTTGTGCGGCTTCCATCGCATAATCGATGTGACTTTCATGCGACTTTGGCTTTAAAAAAACCCCTCTGAAGTCGCAAGAGTCGCAAAGATATGACTTTCTTGGGACTTTTTTTAACACTCACGTCACACCAAAGACGCACAAAAGTAGCGCAGGGATTCATTTTTTTGTTATTAAGCTGGAAGCCATTGAAATGAACGTTTTTCCTTGTCTTAGGACTTTCGGTGTCGTAGATCGCAGCAAGTCGCCCCAAAAAATCACGTCACCGGCGGCTGGTCCATCACCGAAGAGGTTAACAAGCGTGTCAATTGGCGAGCCAGCCGGGTCCTCGTCCCTCAGAATTCCTGCTCGGAATGCTCTCTGGTTACCATGGCGTCGCGCCATTTTTAGATCGCCAAGTAGGTCTACAGAACACATCCCCGCAGGTTATGGGGAAAGAGGGAGTCGTTCTGTAGTCTTGTCCTAGGGTGACAACGCCGCTCCTCCCTACAGTGCGGTGAGTAAGCGTAGTCACCCTGGGACAGGAAGTGCGTTACTAGTGAAAAGAGAAAATGAATGCAGCCAGCCTGCAAAATCGCAGGTGTGAACGTAGCCTCACCGGCGGCCGATCCATCACCGAAGAGGTTAACAAGCGTGCAGGGGCGGACTGACAACTCATGGGGCCCCTGGGCAATAGGGGATCATGGGGCCCCTATGTCCTTGCCCAAACTCAAAAAAGCCTATGAAAAAGGTACCAGGGGCATCTCATGGGGCCCCCTACTGACCCCGGGCCATTGGGCAGTGCCTGAGTGTCCAAATGGTCAGTCCGCCCCTGCGAAGTGTCAATTGGCAAGCCAGCCGGGTCCTCGGCCCTCAGAATTCCTGCCCGTACGGCTCGCTGGTTACCGTGGCGTCACGCAATAAATCACGCCTCGTTATTACCCGTCGTCGCGGGCTTTTTGGCGACCTCCGTAATTCGATTTGCATTCGGGGTCACGCGTTAAAAGCACCGTCGCGCGCTCGCTGCAAGGTTTTCGTTCGCCGGAGAAGAGGAAAAGCGCGCGATTAAAAAGAATAATAAAATAAATACCTCGTCAGTTTTTTTTTTTCCGCTACTTTCACGCGTTCCGCCTTCTAAAGCGCCTCTGACGTTTCCGCGTCCCGGCCTCTTTCTGCATTATTGAGCAGCTTGTAAAACGTCTTTCTAAACATGGATGGAACGAGAGCGGCGAGGGACGGCGGCGTGGAAGAGGCCCCCCCCCAGTTGCCATGGCGACGCAAACTGATCAATTTCCTGTCACTGTTTTTTTTTTTTAAAAGAGGCGCTCTCCTGTGGCCATAAATACTAATTAGGAATGCGGGGCCTTTCGCTAAACACGTTCGTTTTACAGATTAAAGGCGTTCATGCCTAATTTATCATTTCGCGCGTGCGTCCGCGTCCACCCACATTCGTCGCTCGCAGAGTGGTGAATAATCGCCGGCCTTGTTTACAGAATCTTCAACTTAACTTGGCTAATTAGGCCGAGCGTTTGAAGAGGAGCGCGGGGGTTTTTTTTTTTTTTTTTTTGGCCTTTGTGTGAACTGGAGTGAACGCCTGACCTCCGGGGCGGGCGGCGGGCAAGAATCGTTGATTTTAAAGAATGGCGCTGGATTATGGAGTTCTGATACGTTTTACTTTTTTTTTTTTTTTTTTGAAACTTTGAAATTGAAAAAGCCCAACCTGGTGGAAATTCATGTATGTGAACTGGTGTACATGGGATTCTGTTCAGCCGGTCTTGTGATTTGTATCAATCTGGCCATATACCTTCCAGTCTGTACTATCCCTTTAAATTTAAAGCTGACCTCCAGCCTCCCCCTCAGTCTTGCATAGGTGTACTGGCTCCTCCCCTCAGTCTTGCGCAGGTGTACTGGCTCCTCCCCTCAGTCTTGCGCAGGTGTACTGGCTCCTCCCCTCAGTCTTGCGCAGGTGTACTGGCTCCTCCCCTCAGTCTTGCGCAGGTGTACTGGCTCCTCCCCTCAGTCTTGCGCAGGTGTACTGGCTCCTCCCCTCAGTCTTGCGCAGGTGTACTGGCTCCTCCCCTCAGTCTTGCGCAGGTGTACTGGCTCCTCCCCTCAGTCTTGCGCAGGTGTACTGGCTCCTCCCCTCAGTCTTGCGCAGGTGTACTGGCTCCTCCCCTCAGTCTTGCGCAGGTGTACTGGCTCCTCCCCTCAGTCTTGCGCAGGTGTACTGGCTCCTCCCCTCAGTCTTGCGCAGGTGTACTGGCTCCTCCCCTCAGTCTTGCGCAGGTGTACCGGCTCCTCCCCTCAGTCTTGCGCAGGTGTACCGGCTCCTCCCCTCAGTCTTGCGCAGGTGTGCCGGCTCCTCCCCTCAGTCTTGCGCAGGTGTGCCGGCTCCTCCCCTCAGTCTTGCGCAGGTGTGCCGGCTCCTCCCCTCAGTCTTGCGCAGGTGTGCCGGCTCCTCCCCTCAGTCTTGCTCAGCTGTGCCGGCTCCTCCCCTCAGTCTTGCGCAGCTGTGCCGGCTCCTCCCTATCAGTCTTGCGCAGCTGTGCCGGCTCCTCCCCTCAGTCTTGCGCAGCTGTGCCGGCTCCTCCCTATCAGTCTTGCGCAGCTGTGCCGGCTCCTCCCTATCAGTCTTGCGCAGCTGTGCCGGCTCCTCCCCTATCAGTCTTGCGCAGCTGTGCCGGCTCCTCCCCTATCAGTCTTGCGCAGCTGTGCCGGCTCCTCCCCTATCAGTCTTGCGCAGCTGTGCCGGCTCCTCCCCTATCAGTCTTGCGCAGCTGTGCCGGCTCCTCCCCTATCAGTCTTGCGCAGCTGTGCCGGCTCCTCCCCTTCAGTCTTGCACAGGTGCACCGGCTCCTCCCCTGGACTGAAATGGAAATTTCACTGCACACTGGGAGCTTCTCACAATGTGCATTAGAAACTGCAACAAGTCAGAGCTCCGCCTCCTTTCCTGGCTGGAAGACGCCCAGCACCATCTAGACTTTCCTGCTCATCCTGCCTGTCTCTGACTCCGCCCCTTTCATTAATTGGATCTCAGTACAGCAATCTACCTGCCCCTCCCACCAGCCATGATCTGCCTTCACTACCTAAAGAAGCACAGAGGCTTGACTAAAATAATGGAAACAGGATTTATTTAAAAAAATTTAATCATTATGCTAATGGGTGGGGGGGGGCGGTAATATAAACAGATTAAACTTCAGCTGAAACATGAGATTTTAGCGGTCGCAATTGAAGAAACGGTCTGTTTTCTGGAGTAGTTGTGCTGATAAGCCGGCGATATTTTTGGATTTGTTCCCAAACCGTTTTACTTCTCCTGACGAGTGTAACAAAGAATTTCCCGATCCTCCAACAGCTGATAAGAAAACAAAGTATCAGAGGATTTCCCATTAGAGACCATCCATCCCGAGCTTCAGATGTCCCCGCCTGTAGGGTCCCGCCCCCTCCCTGGGAGCCCCCCTTAAAGTATAACCAAAGGCAAAACTTTTTTTTTTTTCCTAACAGTGTAGAGGAGGATCAGACCCACTGTCACTCGAAGGGCTCATTCACACTCGTGGTAACACCCCACAGCTGAGCGCCATTTTACTATTCCCCCCCCCCAACAGCTCCCCAATTAACTGCAAAGGGGACAAAGGGGCGGGTAGGCACCTGCCCTGGGAGGTTGCCCTACTGAGTTGCCCGCTTATCCTGCTCCTTACTGACAAGAATGCCTGCAGTGTCACTCCTGTCAGAAGGAGCAGCAGCCGATAGCTGCTCCTGGAGGGGGGATTCGGCTGGCACTGAGACACCGAACTATCCTCAGTCTCGGCACGGCACTGCTGAGGAATGAGGGCAGAATGTGCTCTTCTCCCTCTCTCTCCCCGTCATGTGACATGTAACATGGCCAGAGAGAGAAAGGGGATGCTGCCTTCTTTCCATGAGTACCGATCTGCCAGTACTACGGGGGAAAGTGGGGGGAGGCAAATGAAGCATGGGGACACCTGATACAATTGGGGACACCTTATGTAAAGGGGAACGCTATTGGGGACACCTGATGTATAGGGGGCTCTACTGGGGACACCTGATGTAAAGGGGGACTCTATTGGGGACACCTGATGTAAAGGAGGGCTCTATTGGGGAAACCTTATGTAAAGGGGGACTCTATTGGGGACACCTGATGGAATGGGAGACTCTGTTGAGGACACCCGATGTAAAGGGGGGCTCAGCTGGCGACACCTGATGTAAAGGAGGGCTCTATTGGGGACACCTTATGTATAGGGGGCTCTACTGGGGACACCTGATGTAAAGGGGGACTCTATTGGGGACACCTGATGTAAAGGGGGACTCTATTGGGGACACCTGATGGAATGGGAGACTCTGTTGAGGACACCCGATGTAAAGGGGGGCTCAGCTGGCGACACCTGATGTAAAGGAGGGCTCTTTTGGAGAAACCTGATGTATAGGGGGCTCTACTGGGGACACCTGATGGAAAGGGAGACTCTGTAGGGGACACCTAATGGAAAGGGGGGCTTGGTTGGGGTCACCTGATGGAAAGGGGGGCTTGGTTGGGGACACCTGATGTAAAGGGAGGCTTGGTTGGGGACACCTGATGTATAGGGGGCTCTACTGGGGACACCTGACGTAAAGGAGGACTCTATTGGGGGCACCTGATGTAAAGGGAGCGCTACTGGGGGCACCTGATGTAAAGGGAGCTCTATTGGGCGCACCTGATGGAAAGGGAGACTCTTTTGGGGATACCTGATGGAAAGGGGGGCTCTGATGGGGGCACCTGATGGAAAGGGGGGCTCTATTGGGGGCACCTGATGTAAAGGGGGCTCTAATGGGAGCATCTGATGTAAAGGGGGACTCTACTGGGTACTTCTTTTGCCGCGAGTGGGGATGCACAATTTGGGTGCCTTTTGACCTTCCCCCATCACTGTTTGCAGCCATGGCAGGAATGATGACCCTATCACTTTCAGGGGGCGTAGCACCCACCGAGAACGGCCCATTAAAGTAAGATTAACTTTCCTCCACTGAATCATAGCAACACCAAAGTCCCAGAACTGGAACTTCCTTCTTTCCAGAATAACGGATGGTACGTTGTATCTTGCACTAGCAGGTTGACTGATTTCTCCTCTACACCCCATCATTGGTTTTACAAATGTGCAAAGGAGCTTACGCTAGTGGTCAGAAGATCAGAAGACGTTCTGGGCCATGTGAGCGGATCCCGGGAGCAGAAGATCAGAAGACGTTCTGGGCCATGTGAGCGGATCCCGGGAGCAGAAGATCAGAGAATGTTCTGGGCCATGTGAGCGGATCCCGGGAGCAGAAGATCAGAAGACGTTCTGGGCCATGTGAGCGGATCCCGGGAGCAGAAGATCAGAGAATGTTCTGGGCCATGTGAGCGGATCCCGGGAGCAGAAGATCAGAAGACGTTCTGGGCCATGTGAGCGGATCCCGGGAGCAGAAGATCAGAAGACGTTCTGGACCATGTGAGCGGATCCCGGGAGCAGAAGATCAGAGAATGTTTTAGGCCAGGGATGGGCAACTGTGGCCCTCCAGCTGTTGGTGAACTACAAGTCCCATCATGCCTCTGCCTTTGGGAGTCATGCTTGTAACTATCAGTTTTGCAATGCCTCATTGGACTTGTAGTTCTACAACAGCTGGAGGGCCACAGTTGCCCACCCCTGTTCTGGGCCATGTGAGCGGTTCCCGGGAGCAGAAGATCAGTGAGCAGGCACAAGAGCTCCTGTACCGAGCAGCTGCCACCCGGGCACTCTGGGGACGTGGTGTGCCATGGAACAGGCGGCACTCACAGGTGGTGCCATTGCTCCGAGCCCCCCAGCCCTCTGTCTGCAGCAGGATCTTTACGTCATCACGGTGTCAAGGTTAAGGCTTCGCTGCCTTTCATTCAAAGGGAAATGTGGTGAGCTGAGGGGGGGTGAATCGTAATGTGAGCGCCAAGGGTGGTGAGGAACACAAACTGCGCCGAAGAGCGCCAGATCTGTCCAGGAGGCAAGAAAGGAGCTCGTGATTAAGGATGAGTGAAATCAGGAGTTGTCACCTCGCTGAGATATTGGTGGAAATGTAGACACTTCAGCCAAATGCATTGAAGTCATTGGAGTTGAGGGGAAGATGGAATGAAAGCTGAACTCTGAGGAAAGCTGGCTTCCTCCCGCACTGCGAGGGGTAAATGTTTAAGTCTAGGGTACCTTTTAGTGCAGTTTTGCTTACCTTCTCCCTCTCTTCCACATGCTTCCTCCTCTGCTTGGGACTGGTCCGTCTGGGCCACTTCTTTTTTTGGCTCTCTGCTTGGCCCTCCCCACTGCCGGGGTAGTTGTGTATTTTCCCTGGAATGGTGGAAGTGATTTGTGGTAGTTTTTCACAATGGGCTTTAAATGTCCTCTGAGAGACAGAGTAGCTCTTTCCATCTGTCCTGGAACTGTTCTTGTGAAGAAAAAGTAGACCCTAAACTTTGACCCTTAACCCTAATGCTAATCTGAACCTGAACCCTAAACCTGATCCTTGCACTGACCCCAACAGCATTACTAACGTCAACTCCAGCTATAACTCCTATAATTCTAACTCTAAATCTGTCCCCAATGCCAACCTGAATCCCAACCCTGGCATGGACTCCGGCCCTTGGCATGGACTCCGGCCCTTGGCATGGACTCCGGCCCTTGGCATGGACTCCGGCCCTTGGCATGGACTCCAACCTTATCCCTAGTACTAACCCTAATGTTAAGTCCATCTCTATCCTTCATACTAACCTTGATAACCCAAATGCCCCTTTACGGATGAAAAATGGACCCCCATATATTTCTCTGGACTATCAGATGTAAGTGGATGATCATCTGCTTACATCCGGTAATGCCCACATCCTTACTTTTGAATGGAATAAAACCCTATTTTTCTTCCGTCAAAAAACAAAAACACAGAACAGACAAAAAATGGATGTAAACAGATGAAAAAATGGATGTAAACAGATGAAAAAATGGATGTAAACAGATGATAAAATGGATGTAAACAGATAAAAAAAAATCTGTTTTTGCTTGGAAAAATCGTGACTTGAACTGATGAAAAAAATAGAACGCCCATGTGAAAGGGGCCCCTTTCACACAAGCATTCCGTGTATCCGTTTTTCATCTGTCCATTTACGGATGAGTAACGGACACTCTTCTATTTCTGTGGACTAGCGGATGTAAGCGGATGATCATCTGTTTCCATCCGTTAATGTCCACATCTGTTAAAAATAGGGTTTTCTTCCATTCAATACAATGGATGTTAACGTGTGCGGACGTTAACGGATGTAAACAGATGATCATCCGTTTACATCCGCTAGTCCATAGAAATACATGGGTGTCCGTTTTTTATCTGTAAACGGACAGATGAAAAACAGCCTTAGGCCCCTTTCTCATGGGCATTCCGTTTTTTTTTTTTTCCATCAGTTCAGTCACTGTTTTTCCAAGTAAAAATGGATCAGTTTACATCCGTTTTTCATCAGTTTCCGTCCATTTCCATCCGTGTGGTGTTTTTTTTTTTTTTTTTTTTTTTTACGGAAGAAAAATAGGGTTTTCTTCCATTACAAAAAAATGTATGTTAACGGATGTAAACAGATGATCATCCATTTACATCAGCTAGTCCATAGAAATACATGGGGGTCCGTTTTACATCTGTATCCAGACAAAAACAGCCCTAATGCTGATACTAATCTTAACTCTAGCACTATCCCCAATGACGATCGTACTCAACTCTAGCACTAGCCCTAATGCTGATCCTACTCTAGCACTAGCCCTAATGCTGATATTAATCTTGATAATTCTATCCATAAAACTAACCATAATTCTAGCCCTAATGTCAACCCTAACTCTGAACCCAGTACTAACCCAAACGCTAACTCTAGCACTAGCCCTAATGCTTACCCTAATCTTGACTCTAGCACTAGCTTTAATGCTGATCCTTCTCTTGACTCTAGCACTAGCTTTAATGTTGATCCTACTTTTGACTCTAGCACTAGCCCCAATGCTGATCCTACTCTTGACTCTAGCGCTAGCCCTAATGCTGATCCTACTCTAGCACTAGCCCTAATGCTGATCCTACTCTTGATAATTCTATCCATAAAACTAACCATAATTCCAGCCCTAATGTCAACCCTAACTCTGAACCCAGTACTAACCCAAACGCTAACTCTAGCACTAGCCCTAATGCTTATCCTAATTTTAACTCTAGCACTAGCTCTAATGTGGATCCTAATCTTGACTCTAGCACTAGCTTTAATGTTGATCCTACTCTTGATTCTAGCACTAGCCCTAATGCTGATCCTACTCTAGCACTAGCCGTAATGCTGATCCTACTCTTGACTCTAGCACTAGCTTTAATGTTGATCCTACTCTTGATTCTAGCACTAGCCCTAATGTTGATCCTATTCTAGCGCTAGCCCTAATGTTGATCCTACTCTAGCACTAGCCCTAATGCTGATCCTACTCTAGCGCTAGCCCTAATGCTGATCCTACTCTAGCGCTAGCCCTAATGCTGATCCTGCTCTAGCGCTAGCCCTAATGCTGATCCTGCTCTAGCGCTAGCCCTAATGCTGATCCTGCTCTAGCGCTAGCCCTAATGCTGATCCTGCTCTAGCGCTAGCCCTAATGCTGATCCTGCTCTAGCGCTAGCCCTAATGCTGATCCTGCTCTAGCGCTAGCCCTAATGCTGATCCTGCTCTAGCGCTAGCCCTAATGCTGATCCTGCTCTAGCGCTAGCCCTAATGCTGATCCTACTCTTGATAATTCTATCCTTAAAACTAACCATAATTCTAGTCCTAATGTCAACCCTAACTCTAAACCCAGTACTAACCCAAACGCTAACTCTAGCACTAGCCCTAATGCTTATCCTAATTTTAACTCTAGCACTAGCTCTAATGTGGATCCTAATCTTTACTCTAGCACTAGCTTTAGTGTTGATCCTACTCTTGATTCTAGCACTAGCCCTAATGCTGATCCTACTCTAGCGCTAGCCCTAATGCTGATCCTACTTTTGACTCTAGCACTAACCCTAATGCTGATCCTACTCTTGACTCTAGCACTAGCCCCAATGCTGATCCTACTCTTGACTCTAGCACTAGCTTTAATGTTGATCCTACTCTTGATTCTAGCACTAGCCCTAATGCTGATCCTACTCTAGCGCTAGCCCTAATGCTGATCCTGCTCTAGCGCTAGCCCTAATGCTGATCCTGCTCTAGCGCTAGCCCTAATACTGATCCTGCTCTAGCGCTAGCCCTAATGCTGATCCTGCTCTAGCGCTAGCCCTAATGCTGATCCTGCTCTAGCGCTAGCCCTAATGCTGATCCTGCTCTAGCGCTAGCCCTAATGCTGATCCTGCTCTAGCGCTAGCCCTAATGCTGATCCTGCTCTAGCGCTAGCCCTAATGCTGATCCTGCTCTAGCGCTAGCCCTAATGCTGATCCTGCTCTAGCGCTAGCCCTAATGCTGATCCTGCTCTAGCGCTAGCCCTAATGCTGATCCTGCTCTAGCGCTAGCCCTAATGCTGATCCTGCTCTAGCGCTAGCCCTAATGCTGATCCTGCTCTAGCGCTAGCCCTAATGCTGATCCTGCTCTAGCGCTAGCCCTAATGCTGATCCTGCTCTAGCGCTAGCCCTAATGCTGATCCTGCTCTAGCGCTAGCCCTAATGCTGATCCTGCTCTAGCGCTAGCCCTAATGCTGATCCTGCTCTAGCGCTAGCCCTAATGCTGATCCTGCTCTAGCGCTAGCCCTAATGCTGATCCTGCTCTAGCGCTAGCCCTAATGCTGATCCTGCTCTAGCGCTAGCCCTAATGCTGATCCTGCTCTAGCGCTAGCCCTAATGTAACATTAATGTAACATGCTGATCCTAATCTTGATAATTCTATCCATAAAACTAACCATAATTCTAGCCCTAATGTCAACCCTAACTCTGAACCCAGTACTAACCCAAACGCTAACTCAAACTCTGCCACTAATTCAGTTCCTAATCCTAACCCCAGCACTAATCCCAACACAAACTTGAACTATATCCCTATTATTAACCCTTTCACTAACCCTAACTGTCCCTAATGCTAACAGTAGCACTAAATCTAACCCCAACCCTTGTGATGACCCCATTTTGTAAAAAAAACACAAATATGGAGACCGATAGATTGGATTAAGTTTCAAGCAGACGTGAGTGGACTATTCTAAAAAACAATAAAAAGGAATCTAACGCACATGAAGGCCATTTTGGTTTTATCCAATGGTAAGGAGTGTGCTGGGTATGCAATCCTATTCAGTAATGTTTGTCGGTTGATTTTGGTTTACATTTTATCCAATCATTTTTTAAGAAACACCTGACACTGCCGCAAGGAATGACTGGATAATCGGCAAAGCCTCCTTTCTGGAGGTTCGCTCTCTCCCGGGCTGTCTCATTATTTCAGGAAGACGGCACATAAAGCATCCTGACAGAGGCGAGGTGAAGGGTGGTGATCTATGGCTGACGCCGGGCTGATAACCTGTACGGTGTCACCGTTATCTGTAAAGCGGGACGGATAGAAACGTTTGTTAGTGTCACCGATCGGTTGAGGCGATGCCGTCCGAGCGCAGACAGATGAGAAATGTCGGGAATTGGGAACGTCTTCTGTGGAGTTCTCTCTCCAGGAATTACAGGGTTTCTCTTTATCCATCTGCGCGGCCAATGAGCGCACGGTCACGATTTATATCGTATTTATCGCCATCGTTTTCTTGTTTTATTAGCTGGAAAGCTTCATCACAAACGTCCCGAGAATATTGCGGATCGATCAAGAAAACGGCGGAATGGCTGCAGCGGAGAGTTCGGGGTGATTTTGTAATGTGGAGACAGATGTTTAGTGGTGGAGTTATCTGAACGATGATCAGCAATCTGTCTGCCGAGAGTCTAAATACGGGAAACGTTAAACTAGGACCCTCCGCCTACAAAATCCTTCCCTCCTCTCTGCAGCCAACATTCCCTCCCACCCAATAGACCAAGTTCGTTTTATGTGGAGACCAGGGGGGCTGTGTGCATCTACTGGACCAGGGGCGGACTGACAACTCATGGGGCCCTCGGGCAATAGGGGATCATGGGGCCCCTGCGTCCTTGCCCAAAATCAAAAAAGCCTATGAAAAAGGTACCAGGGCCATCTCATGGGGTTCCCTACTGACCCCGGGCCCTCAGGCAGTGCCCGATTTTCCAAATGGTCAGTCCGCCCCTGTACTGGACTATAGTTTTTGGTGACTTCAGAAGTGATCTTTCCACCATAGTTCTTGTTGGTTTTACTGTATATCTTTGGGTATGGTAAGGTTCCGCCCAATTTGGGGTGTTCGTACGCCTACTGCTGCACTGTATTTTAAAAATGATATTGAGCAGTGATGTGGAAAGCCCTCCTAATGGACACAAAAGGTATCCAGAGCTGGAATCTCAGCATGGGGATGGTGGGAACCCTTCATAATGAACACAGCAGGTAGACTGGAGATGGAGAAATCTAATGTAACATTGTTTGTATCTCTCCATCTCTCGTCTGATCATTGTTTATAAACATCGATCAGATGGGAGATAGAGATACAAAGTAACATTGTTTATAAACATCGATCAGATGGGAGATAGAGATACAAAGTAACATTGTTTATAAACATCGATCAGACGGGAGATAGAGAGATACAAAGTAACATTGTTACATTAGTATCTACTGTTTTGTTCAGCTGTAGATTAAAGGCAGTTGTCTCCCAAACTGTGGCCCTTGCCTTTATCTGGCCCTTGGGGAACCTTTCCTCCCACTGATACAAGACAATATTCCTCCCACTGACAGCAACAATGAGGCACATTTCCTCCCACTGACACCAATGATGGGGCACATTTCCTCCCACTGACACCAATGATGGGGCACATTTCCTCCCACTGACACCAATGATGGGGCACATTTCCTCCCACTGACACCAATGATGGGGCACATTTCCTCCCACTGACACCAATGATGGGGCACATTTCCTCCCACTGACACCAATGATGGGGCACATTTCCTCTCACTGACACCAATGATGGGGCACATTTCCTCCCACTGACACCAATGATGGGGCACATTTCCTCCCACTGACACCAATGATGGGGCACATTTCCTCCCACTGACACCAATGATGGGGCACATTTCCTCCCACTGACACCAATGATGGGGCACTATTCCTCCCACTGACACCAATGATGGGGCACTATTCCTCCCACTGACACCAATGATGGGGCACTATTCCTCCCACTGACACCAATGATGGGGCACATTTCCCCCCACTGATACCAACGATGGGGCGCTATTCCTCCCACTACCAATGATGTTGTGCTATTCCTCCCACTACCAATGATGTTGTGCTATTCCTCCCACTGACACCAATGATGTTGTGCTATTCCTCCCACTGACACCAATGATGGGACACTATTCCTCCCCCTGACACCAATGATGGGGCACTATTCCTCCCACTACCAATGATGTTGTGCTATTCCTCCCACTGACACCAATGATGGGGCACTATTCCTTCACTGACACCAATGATGGGGCACTATTCCTCCCACTGACACCAATGATGGGACACTATTCCTCCCACTGACACCAATGATGGGCACTATTCCTTCCACTGACACCAATGATGGGGCACTATTCCTCCCACTGACACCAATGATGGGGCACTATTCCTCCCACTGACACCAATGATGGGGCACTATTCCTCCCCCTAGAACACATTTGCCTTGTTTATTCCCACTAATGGTGAATTTCTACTCCCACTGGCCACAGTCGGGCCCCCGGGAAGTCTTAAGGACAGTAAACTGGCCCTTTGTTTAGATAGTATAGAGACCCCTGTGGGTGTAGAATTATAATTTGTTTTTTTTTTTAATGGTTTAATTGGACGGACTTTTGTCTTTTCAGCCAGACTAACTATGTAACCCCTGATCAGAGGAATGAGCTTGGATTTATATATGAGGTTAGTTAATGGTTACCCTCTTGCTGCATAGGTGTGTTAGTAAAAGGAGGTGGGTTTTAATGCCCATGTGCAGCACATACAGTTGTGGCCAAAATTATTCAACCCCCAATGCTGTAAAGGGGTTTAGGGACTATAGTGTACATTTGGAATTGTATTCAGAATCAAATCCTACAAGGACGTTGTAACTACCCAAATGCAACTAAAATGACATCAATTGTTTATGTAATACAGTAGTAAATGGTTCTTATGTGGTTTCTTCATTGCCACAATTATTCAACCCCTTAAAGACTACCACTCTGAAGAACAGAGGTTCATACAGGTGCTTTCCATCAGGTATTGAAAACACCTGTGGATGTCACCGAGCAGCAATCAAGCATAATAAGCACCAATTAGGCAGCTTTAAAATGACTGTGATACTCAGCTCCTTCTAGACATTTACTGGTGTGGTTACAAACATGGTGAAGGCAAGAGAATGGTCCAGGAAGACAAGAGAAGAGGTGATTTCTCTTCACAGGAAGGGCAATGGCTATAAGAAGATTGCAAAGATGTTAAACATACCAAGAGACACCTTAGGAAGCATCATTCGCAAATTCAAGGCAAAGGGCACTGTTGAAACGCTACCTGGTCGTGGCAGAAAGAAGATGCTGACTTCGACTGCTGTGCGCTACCTGAAGCGTAGAGTGGAGAGAAGTCCCCGTGTGACTGCTGAGGAACTGAGAAAAGATTTGTCAGATGTGGGTACAGAAGTTTCAGCCCAGACAATAAGACGCACACTGCGTAATGAAGGCCTCCGTGCCAGAACTCCCAGGCGTACCCCCTTGCTGTCTCCAAAGAATAAGAAGAGTCGACTGCAGTATGCCAAAAGCCATGTGGACAAACCACAAAAGTTGTGGGATAGTGTTCTGTGGACTGATGAAACAAAATTTAGAACTGTTTGGGCCCATGGATCAACGCTATGTTTGGAGGAGGAAGAACAAGGCCTATGATGAAAAGAACACCTTGCCTACTGTGAAGCATGGTGGAGGGTCAATCATGCTTTGGGGCTGTTTTGCTTCTGCAGGTACAGGGAAGCTTCAGCGTGTGCAAGGTACCATGAATTCTCTTCAGTACCAGGAGATATTGGATGGAAACGTGATGCAGTCCGTCACACACCTGAGGCTTGGGAGACGTTGGACCTTTCAACAGGACAATGATCCCAAGCATACCTCCAAGTCCACTAGAGCATGGTTGCAGAGGAAAGGCTGGAACATTTTGGAGTGGCCATCGCAGTCACCAGACTTAAATCCGATTGAGAACCTCTGGTGGGACTTAAAGAAAGCAGTTGCAGTGCGCAAGCCTAAGAATGTGACTGAACTGGAGGCCTTTGCCCATGAAGAATGGGCGAAGATACCCGTAGATCGCTGCAAGACACTTGTGTCAAGCTATGCTTCACGTTTAAAAGCTGTTATAACTGTAAAAGGATGCTGTACTAAGTACTAAGATTGAATGTCACTTGGGGGTTGAATAAAACTGATAATGCTGTGAGCACAGAAAAGACATTTGTGGTTATTTCATTATAACTGTTATGTTATATTTGTCTGACCTACAAGTGCCTCTTTAATGTAAATGTAAGCAAGATGACTGAATGATCAAAAGCAATGTCAAACTGGCCAAAACACTCAATTTCAGTGGGGGTTGAATAATTTTGGCCACAACTGTATGTATCCATGGGCAGCTGAGGTTTCTGTGCGGAGCACTGCGCACTCTCAGCATAGTGGCAGAGCTGTGATAGACAGCTCTTGGCCTCTCGTAACGTTCGTGAGCCAGCAGAACGGCTCCCAGTCATGTGACCACTGTGACAGCCAGACTGTGGTCCAGTGATTGGCCAATTCTTCACACCCCCGGCATAAAGGCTCTCGTAACGTTTCAGAGCCAGCAGAACGGCTCCCAATCATGTGACCACTGTGACAGCCAGACTGCGGTCCAGTGATTGGACACTCCTTCACAACCCCCGACATAAAGACCTTTCTAATTGGATGGCGAGTCTGGGTGGGAATTGGTTGAGGTCAATGAATTGAACTCTGTGTTGCAGGCAGTTGCAGTATTTGCGAAGTTCACACTCACTGCGCACTCCCAGCATAGTGGAGGAGCTGTCATAGACAGCTCTTGGCCTCTCGTAATGTTCGTGAGCCAGCAGAACGGCTCCCAGTCATGTGACCGCTGTGACAGCCAGACTGTGGTCCAGTGATTGGCCAATCCTTCACACCCCCCCCGGCATAAAGGCTCTTGGCCTCTCGTAACGTTTCAGAGCCAGCAGAATGGCTCCCAATCATGTGACCACTGTGGCCCAGACTGTGGTCCAGTGATTGGCCAATCCTTCACAACCCCCGACATAAAAACCTTTCTAATTGGATGGCGCGTCTGGGTGGGAATTGGTTGAGGTTAATGAATTGAACTCTGTGTTGCAGGCAGTTGCAGTATTTGCAGGTCCAGCCTTAGCAGCTCGCCAACTGATTTTAGTTGCTGGAGTTGCGCTTTAAGGCGAGAAACGAAGTGAAAAAGAAAATCCTGCCGGCGAGGCGGCAATCTGCTGCGTATAATTGTACAATTTGTAGCCGGAGCTCCGGAGAGCGGGAATCATTCCGACAAGCAAACACGAGGCGCTGAATTGGAGGTATCACAGAGGTAAACACAGGAGGTCCTGGCAGGCGGAGATTACAATATTGCCGCACAAAGCTGCGCCATCCCTGCGCCTTTGTTTTATCGGGCGCCCTGGGCCCCCGGAGCGAGCCGTCTTCCATTCCTGCCAACACACAAAAAAAAAAAACCTCTTTAATGACTTCATTGTGAAAAGATGAATAAATAACCAGGTTGGAGAGTTGGAGGAACTTATTCAAGGCGGAAACGTCTATCTTATCTCCAACATTTCCAGAGTCTTTAGAAGTGTGCCGCTACCATGCAGCAGCGAATTGAATGCCTTCCGTTCCAAGAAAGGCGATTGCGATTTTGCATTCATTTAGCACCTGTTGGCCCGTTCCAAGCAGAAATGCAGCCAATATATAACGCAACCCCTTAAATTGGATGTAGACCCAATCATTAAAATCTCATGTGAGCGCCCAATCTGCGTCTTTCATTAAAATAATCCCTGGAGATCCTGCCGATGAAGGTCCTTGTTTCCTGCTATAGAGTAACAACGCTTTCTTCATGTCTCCAAAATGGTGTCACCCCATCAAACAGGCTTCCAATGGAGGCTGTTTCAACACACCTTATGCACACATGGTCCATTGTTACCATCAGGAAACCGAAACCTGAGGAAAGCCATGCAGCAGTTGAAAGGAGGCATCTCCCTAGAGGTGACCTAGACAGCAATGTATGGACAATTGGAATGTTCATTACCAAAAAGTATGGAGAGAGGGCTTCCCTTGCGGCTAAGTTCTGGACTCCCCTGAGAGTAGGACAGCGGGAGTCTGGCCCAAAGTTGCACAGGTCGCCTGTAGGAGGGCTGGTTGGTGGTCCACTCAGAAGCACAGCTGGTGCATGGAGATAGGTCTGCAGACAGGAGGCGCCTGTGCGTGGTATGCAAGCCCTTCCGGGATTTGGATGTTTACTGGGTAGTCTGTTCAAGCCAAGGTCAGGTACCAGGTGGGAATCGGCACAGACGTAGTCGGATGGGATAGCCGAGGTCATACACGGAGGAGCGAGAGAGAGAGAGAGTATCTGTAAGCCAGGCCGAGGTCAGATCAGGGGTAAGGCAGAGTAGACAGGTCCAGGAGCAAGCCGAGTCGGTAACAGGAAATCACGGGTCGAAGTCACAGGAACAGGGCACGGGGAGCTAGAGATCATCCAGCAACTTGAGGAAGTGATGAGCCTCCTTATAAAGGCCGTCTGGCACCAAACTGAGGCTGATGTGTCCTTCTGCGGCCATGCAGAGTACTGGCAGAAATGCCAGAACTTCTGCCGTGGACAGGACCCTGACAAGAATTTTGAAGTATCCTTTGTAGTCCAGTAGATTTAGGTTTTGCTCATCATCAGGGCTTGAAGGCACACGTCTTCAAAACACAAAAGGGTGATGTGCGGTCCAAGAGTCTGTAGAGCTTTAATAAACCCATATTGATAAATATAATCTCTAAAATTATTATAGTGTGTGTGAGCGTGTTATGGTATCCCCTGGCAGGTGGTGCAAGCATACCCAAGGTAACAGTTTGGTCTTCACCAGAGCACCTGAAGGTGGCAATGGTCCTTAGACCCTAGTGGTTCTGGTTTACTTGGCTGCAAGCTGCCACTGGTTACTGGACCTCAGAATCACCTCACCAAAGGGGTAGCTGGAACGGAGAGGCATTTCCAGGGATGCGTATAAGAGAATGGTCAGGTCCAGGCAGGGGTCATGGCAGGCGAGAGAGTATTCGGGTCTGAGCAGAGGTCTTGGCTGGGTAGCAAGCAAGAGCATAGTCATGTCAATCTGGGTCAGCGACAGGCAGGCAAGGATTATAGCTCTGTAGCTTTCAGGTGGCTGGCCAGTAGACATAACACCTGCCACTCCGAAGGCTGGGGTCTAAGTACTCTTCTGGTTACAGAAAATGTCCAGCGTCAGTACTGTAAGTCCTGGCAGGGGTTCTGAGAGTTCCATTGGCAGTCCTGGCCGGGATTCTGAACGTTCCATTGGCAGTCCTGGCAGGGATTCCAAGAGGTCCATTGGCAGTCCTAGCAGGAATTCCAAGAGGTCCATTGGCAGTCCTGGCCGGGATTCTGAGAGTTCCATTGGCAGTCCTGGCCGGGATTCCGAGAGTTCCATTGGCAGTCCTAGCCGGGATTCCGAGAGTTCCATTGGCAGTCTTGGCCGGGATTCCGAGAGCTCCATTGGCAGTCCTGGCCGGGATTCCGAGAGTTCCATTGGCAGTCCTGGCCGGGATTCTGAGAGTTCCATTGGCAGTCTTGGCAGGGATTCCGAGAGTTCCATTGGCAGTCTTGGCAGGGATTCCGAGAGTTCCATTGGCAGTCCTGGCAGGGATTCCGAGAGTTCCATTGGCAGTCCTGGCAGGGATTCTGAGAGTTCCATTGACAGGGTATCCGAGAGTCCCATTGGCAGTCCTGGCAGGAATTTCGAGAGTTCCATTAGTAGTTCTGACCATGTTTCTGAGAGTTCCATTGGCAGGCCTGGCAGGGATTCTGAGAGTTCCATTGGCAGGGTATCCGAGAGTACCCCTGGCAGGGGTTGAGCAGTTACCATTATAAGGCCTGGTAGGTATTCTGTGAGTACCATTGAAAGGCGTGGCAGGGATTTGGCAGTTACCATTGACAGGCCTGGCAGAGTTCCATTGGAAGACAGAGATTTGGCAGCTACCATTAGAATTCCTGGCTGGGATCCTGAGACTACCGTAACAAAACCCTTCCGCTTCCCTCCAGGCATACAAGTTGGATTGATTGACGGTAAACATTTTTACATATGTTGCAGCAAAGTAGCAGAAGTACCTTTCTTGGATGACATGATTGGTTTCCCTTCTCTCCACAGTGAATGGCTCTAGCCTGTGGGAGGTGTTAAGCCGTGTCCAGAAAACATCCAGATACATAGTTGTCCATTATAACTGTAACAATGTTGCTGCATTTTGTTTTTCCGCCATATTTGGTGCCATGAGGTTCTCTGGAGGAGCTGCTGGCTGAACGTGCCCTGCCAGGCATTCATACCGGTGATGTGTTACCAGAACACACTGTGTAGATGAGAAAACTGGAACAAGCATATGGTGGCAACCAGCGGTGTATTTAGGTTTCATTTTGCCCTAGGCAACACAAAAATCGGCTCCCCTACCCACCCACGGAGAGACCCTGACACTGAAAAACATCCCCCTCCCCCCCATGATAAGAGCCTGACATTGACCAACAGCCCCCTACCCAAGAGAGCCTTCCGCTACCACCGCCCAGGGACGGACTGACAACTCATGGGGCCCCCGGGCAATAGGGGATCATGGGGCCCCTGTGTCCTTGCCCAAACTCAAAAAAGCCTATGAAAAAGGTACCAGGGGCATTTAATGGGGCCACCTACTGACCCCGGGCCCTCTGGCAGTACCCGATTGCTCGAATGGTCAGTGCGCCCCTGCCACCGCTCCATAAACCCCAGCGAGAGAGAAGACCCTCACCTTCACAGCTCTCTTCTTTCGGGGGGCACTGCTGCTCCCCTGAAAAAATGCCTCCCTAGGCAAATGCCTTGTGGTAAATATGCCCCTGGTGGCAACGCTGCAGAAGAAAGATGAGCCCGCAGAGCGTTGCCACCAGGAAGTGTTACTAACTGGCAGGATCACCGAATATGAGTTTTCTGTAAAAGTATTGCAGTAAATGGAACAAAGACCGTTTTATTCCGGGGCCCCGGATTAGGAACGAACTTTTGGATTTGCCGACACTTTAATTCTCTGTCTGAGATTCACCGGAAAGCCAAATGAATTGTGGAAGTGCTCAGTAATTGTGTGGCCTCGCAGGTGATGATACTCGGTGGGAGACCCCAGAGTTGGGGGGTGGGGGGGGGTCGTCTCTCTGTTTTCTTTGGCTTATATAACATGTTCTGGACGCCAGTCACTGTCACCTTATCGCGGCGCTTTGTTTTTACTGTATAATTGCCCCGCAGGAAAACGCTGCCCCGGCCTAACCTTTAATTGGCGTCACATGTAGCTGTGAAATTGCTTTGTGCGGCGGAGCCAACGCCGTCACATCTCTTCTCCTATCGTCTCGGGATGGATGGGAAGGTAACCCGCCTCTTTATAGGTTTGATTGAAAACATTTCATTTTTATTTGATAAAAAATACAAAACATCGGCGTGCTTCGTTCAGTGAATGCGACAGGTTGGAAATGGCAGCCGGCTGGACTGGTGGTGCGTCAGGAGTCTAGAAATCATTCTATGAAACATGCGTCTCTTTTCATCCTGACGGTGTAACGATGTAACACTTAGAAGACGTTCATTACATAAGGTGACGTTGTGAAAGCTGCTGGCCATCCAAATGAATCCAACCCACCTGCCACGTGTCGTGGCACCCGACTGCCATGAAGGGAGGGCTCTGATAAGAAGTAGGGGCTCTGATTGAAAGTGGGTGACCCCCAATATGAAACGGGGAACTCCAGTATGAAGTAGGAGCTCTGATAGAAAGTGGGGGACTCCAATATGAAATGGGGAATTCCAATATGAAGCAAAGACCCTGATAGAATGTGGGGGACCTCCAATATGAAGTAGGGGCTCTGATAGAAATTGGGTGACTTCAGTATGAAGCGGGGACCTCCAGTATGAAGTAGGGGCTCTGATAGAAAGTGGGGGACTCCAATATAAAATGGGGAACTCCAATATGAAGCAAAGACCCTGATAGAATGTAGGGGACCTCCAATATGAAGTAGGGGCTCTGATAGAAATTGGGTGACTTCAGTATGAAACGGGGACCTCCAGTATGAAGTAGGGGCTTTGATAGAAAGTGGGGGACTCCAATATAAAATGGGGAACTCCAATATGAAGCAAAGACCCTGATAGAATGAATGTAGGGGACCTCCAATATGAAGTAGGGGCTATGATAGAAATTGGGTGACTTCAGTATGAAACGGGGACCTCCAGTATGAAGTAGGGGCTCTGATAGAAAGTGGGGGTCCTACAATATGAAATGGGGAACTCCAATATGAAGCAAAGACCCTGATAGAATGTGGGGGACCTCCAGTATGAAGTAGGGGCTCTGATTGAAAGTGGGGGACCTCCCGTATGAAGCGTGGAACTCCAATGTGAAGTAGGGGCTCTGATAGAAAGTAGGGGACTCCAATATGAAACGGGGAACTCCAGTATGAAGTAGGGGCTCTGATAGAAATTGGGGGACTCCAATAAGAAATGGGGAACTCCAGTATGAAGTAGGGGTTCTGATAGAACGTTGGGGACTCCAATATGAAATGGGGAGGAGCTCTTATATAAAGCAGGAGGCTTATATATGATGGGGGCTCCAATACAAATGGGGAGGGGGGGGGGGGGGGAGGGGGGGGGGGGGGGGGGGGGGGGGGTTGAAATTCAACTGATTTTTCGTCGAAAATGGGATCTAAGAATTATCGGCCGATTTTCGCTCTGTTAGTGGGGTCGATGGCACCGGCCGATTTTCGTGGCTCCTCCCCTATTCAGTGATCGGGCATGTTTGAAAATTCATGAAAAATTACTGATTTTCGACTCCATGATGGTCAAATCAAACAATCGTTTTTTTTTTTCCGAAAAGAATATTTCATGAGCCGTGACCTGGAAGGAACAAAAGTGTCGCCTGTTATATGGGGTGAACTTTGACGGTCGGTCGGCCGATTTTCGAAATTATGGCGCCATCGGATTACCGAGCGAACAACGTTTTCGATTTTCAGACAAAGAATCGTTCGGAATTCGACCCGTATATGGCCTGCGTAAGTCATTTACCACTAAATGGTCTTTTGTCCATTTCCTGGCACTGATGAAGCCGAGTTAAAACTTTCATTCAACAGGAGCGTCAGGGGGGGCTGATGTTGTTCTTGGAGTCGAGGTGCAGAACTAAGAACCCATAATACCTAGCGGCTCCTGCGGGGGTAGCGCTACACTTCTGTCTGGAGAGCGGTGATGTCATTCCTGTATATTATATTTTATACATGGATGGAGAGCGGTGATGTCATTCCTGTATATTATTATATTTTATATGTGGAGAGCGGTGATGTCATTCCTGTATATTATATTTTATATGTGGAGAGCGGTGATGTCATTCCTGTATATTATATTATATATGGAGAGCGGTGATGTCATTCCTGTATATTATATTTTTATATATGGAGAGCGTGTGATGTCATTCCTGATTATTATATTTTATATATGGAGATCAGTGATGTCATTCCTGATTATTATATTTTATATATGGAGAGCGGTGATGTCATTCCTGATTATTATATTTTATATATGGAGAGCGGTGATGTCTTTCCTGTATATTATATTTTATATATGGAGAGCGGTGATGTCATTCCTGTGTATTATATTTTATACGTGGAGAGCGGTGATGTCATTCCTGTATATTATATTTTATACGTGGAGAGCGGTGATGTCATTCCTGTATATTATATTTTATACGTGGAGAGCGGTGATGTCATTCCTGTATATTATATTTTATATATGGAGAGCGGTGATGTCATTCCTGTATATTATATTTTATACGTGGAGGGCGGTGATGTCATTCCTGTATATTATATTTTATACATGGAGAGCGGTGATGTCATTCCTGTATATTATATTTTATACATGGAGAGCGGTGATGTCATTCCTGTATAATATATTTTATATATGGAGAGCGGTGATGTCATTCCTGTGTATTATATTTTATATGTGGAGAGCGGTGATGTCATTCCTGTATAGTATATTTTATATGTGGAGAGCGGTGATGTCACTCCTGTGTATTATATTTTATATGTGGAGAGCGGTGATGTCATTCCTGTATATTATATTTTATATGTGGAGATCTGTGATGTCACTCCTGTATATTATATTTTATATGTGGAGATCTGTGATGTCACTCCTGTATATTATATTTTATATGTGGAGATCTGTGATGTCACTCCTGTATATTATATTTTATATGTGGAGATCTGTGATGTCACTCCTGTATAATATATTTTATATATGGAGAGCGGTGATGTCATTCCTGTATATTATATTTTATATATGGAGAGCGGTGATGTCACTCCTGTATAATATATTTTATATATGGAGAGCGGTGATGTCACTCTGTATAATATATTTTATATATGGAGAGCGGTGATGTCACTCCTGTATAAATATATTTTATATATGGAGAGCGGTGATGTCACTCCTGTATAATATATTTTATATATGGAGAGCGGTGATGTCATTCCTGTATAATATATTTTATATGTGGAGAGCGGTGATGTCATTCCTGTATATTATATTTTATATATGGAGAGCGGTGATGTCATTCCTGTATAGTATATTTTATATGTGGAGAGCGGTGATGTCACTCCTGTGTATTATATTTTATATGTGGAGATCTGTGATGTCACTCCTGTATATTTATATTTTATATGTGGAGATCTGTGATGTCACTCCTGTATAATATATTTTATATATGGAGAGCGGTGATGTCATTCCTGTATATTATATTTTATATATGGAGAGCGGTGATGTCACTCCTGTATATTATATTTTATATGTGGAGATCTGTGATGTCACTCCTGTATATTATATTTTATATGTGGAGATCTGTGATGTCACTCCTGTATATTATATTTTATATGTGGAGATCTGTGATGTCACTCCTGTATAAATATATTTTATATATGGAGAGCGGTGATGTCATTCCTGTATATTATATTTTATATATGGAGAGCGGTGATGTCACTCCTGTATAATATATATTTTATATATGGAGAGCGGTGATGTCACTCCTGTATAATATATTTTATATATGGAGCGGTGATGTCACTCCTGTATAATATATTTTATATATGGAGAGCGGTGATGTCACTCCTGTATAATATATTTTTATATATGGAGAGCGGTGATGTCACTCCTGTATATTATGACTTTATAATGAGCAGTCAGAAGTCAGATTTCACCGATCATCTCTACATTTTCCTGATCTGACAGCTATATAAATGGAAATCTGATGAATATAGTTTGGACGCGGTTGCATCCCAGTGTGATATCTGCTGATCATCCCCCTCCCCCATTATCTGCTCTGAATATACACGACCATGCAATATTTTCTGCAGAACCATAAAATAACAAGGAGCTCCGCTCTGCACATCCGATAATCATTACTGAGGGGTCCATCCAAAGCTTCCGACTCATTAAACATTCATCGCTGTTTGTATTCCAAGAACGCATTAAAATTGCATCTTACCGTCCATTACCAGTCCCCATTGATGAAGTAAGTAAAATACACGATGACCGGGGGAGGAAGGATCGTCCACAGGTCATTAGTGTGCGCCATAAAGATACCGACAATTCCATGTCAGCTCCATCGCCAGGATCTCATATCAGCTCTAACATCTTCCTGTCGTTACAAAAGTTCCTTCAATCTACATAAATCTGCAGCTTTCATTAAAATAATCCCTGGAGATCCTTGTCCCGGAACTTCCCGATACGGGGAGCGCCGTCCCTGGGTGCAATCTCTTTCCTTGTCTTTCATTTCCTTTTCCTCTCATTTCCTTCTATTTATTTTCCTTTTCTTTTCCTTTTTCCTTTTTCTTCTTTTTTCCCTTTTCCTTCCCCTTTCCTTTGCTTTTTCTCCTTTCCTTTTTCCATTTTTCTCCATGTCTCCATCTCTCTCTTTCCTTTTCCACCTCCTGTTGTAGGGTGAGAGCGCTCTGTCCCTGTGTTCCAATTGCAAATCCTTTCATTTGCTTTCTTTTCCTCTCATTTCCTTCAGTTTCTATTCATCTTTTTTTCTTTTTCCTTTCCTTTTTCTCATCTTCCTTTCACCTTTCCTTTCCCTTTTTCTCTTTATCTCTCTATCTCTCTATCCCTGTCTCCCTCTTTCCTTTTCCACCTCCTGTTATAGGGTGAGAGCGCTCTGTCCCTGTCCCCCAATTGCAATTTCTTTCCTTGCCTTTCCTTTCATTTGCTTTCTTTTTCTCTCATTTCCTTCAAATTTATTTTCCTTTCTATTCATCTTGTTTCCTTTTCATCTCCTTTCCTTTTCCTTTCCCTCTCCCTCTTTCTTTCCCTTTTTTCCCCCTTTCTTTGCATTTTCTCTTTTCTTTTTTTTCTCTATCTCTCTCTTTACTTTTCCCCCTCCTGTTGTAGGGTGACAATGCTTTGTCCCCGTGTTCCAATTGCAAATTATTTCCTTTCCATTTCTTTTGCTTTCTTTTCCTCTTATTTCCTTCAATTTATTTTCTTTTCATCTCTTTTCCTTTCCCTTTCTTTTTTTTTTTTACCTTCCCCTTTCCCTTCCACTTCAGCTTTCTTTTTTTCCCTTTTCCCTCCTTCGGTCCTGTTTGGCCCAACATTAAATGACAATTAAGCTCTGCAACTGATGCGTGTTCCGCCGTGGGCAGTGTGTGGGGAGCGTGGGCAGTGTGTGTGGGTCGTGGGCAGTGTGTGTGGGTCGTGGGCAGTGTGTGTGGGTCGTGGGCAGTGTGTGTGGGTCGTGGGCAGTGTGTGTGGGTCGTGGGCAGTGTGTGTGGGGTGGTGGGCAGTGGTGTGGGTGGAGGGTGGGCAGTGCGTGTGGAGCGTGGGCAGTGTGTGTGGGGAGCGTGGGCAGTGTGTGTGTGGGGAGCGTGGGCAGCGTGTGTGTGGGGGCAGCGTGGGGGGCAGCGTTGGTGTGTGTGGGGGAGCGTGGGCAGCGTGTGTGGGGAGCAGGGGGCAGCGTGTGTGGGGGGAGCGTGGGCAGCGTGTGTGTGGGGGGGAGCGTGGGCAGCGTGTGTGGGGGGAGCGTGGGCAGCGTGTGCGTGTGTGGGTCGTCGTGGACAATGTGGGCTCTGCATTTTCTCCACAAACATCACAAAGTCCGGAGAAGTGGCAGACAGATCTGAACAGCCGGCAGTGAATATCTGCACCCTGGGTCACGTTCTGAATCCCACTAAAAGATGAAAATTTTCATTTTTTCATCATCCCTTGGCAGGCATGACATCATCGTGTTTATGAAGTGAGATGCGCTCTCGGAAAGCAGAGCAAGTGCGTGGGAAAAATCGCGGCCTGGCATTTCCTGGGCTCGTTCTCCCTCTGCTCAGCATGCACTTAAAGCTGAAGTTCAATCTAAAACATCCCCTCCCCCCCACCATGTCAGTGTGCTAAAATAAGGTTTATAAATCACTATCGTTTTCAATACATACCTGTTTTAGAGATGTCATCACTGGGTCTCTGTTCTACTCTATGCAGTGCTGGTGGGAGGGGCCGGCTGGGTGCTGTACGTAGCTTCCTGGAAAAAAACATCACAGCCCCCCTTGCCTCAGTACTCCACTCAAGAGACCTTCTGATGGCAGCAGTGGGCTGGCTATTCGGGGGGGGTTCTACAAAAAATCACAATGCTTGAGTGGGTGTGAGTCTGGGGGAGCGGACACCCTAGTAAGGGCCACATGCGATGCTGAGCCTCCATGATTGGGGAGTGAAGGGCTAGATGATGCTGTCACATTGGGGGGGGGGGGGGCGGGTGGTTTGAAAGGGGGGGGGCGCCCAATCAGGCACATCATTACCCATGTGTAATGGACTGATATCAGATCAAAAAAAATTATTGGTTGATAAAATAAATATATAAATGTAATTTTTATATTTTTACATTTATTTTTTTATGAATGACAGGCCCACTATTTTATTTTTTTCATGAGCAGCTAAATTTTCTGAGGCACCATCCCCACCCCTCCCTTCCCCACCCCTCCAAGACCCCTCCCTTCAATCCCCACCCCTCCACCCCTCCACCCCCCACACCCCTCCACTCCCCCACTAAACCCCCCCACCCTCCAACTCCTCCACCCCCATCCCACCCCCCCCCCCCCCACCATCCCCCCACCCCCCCCCCACCCCCCAATCCCCCACCCCCCCCACCCCCACCCCCTCTACCCCCACCCCTCTACTCCCCACCCCTCCCTTCCCCACCCCTCCACTCCCCCTCTCCCCCCACTCCCCACCCCTCCCCTTCCCCCACTCCCCTCCCCTCCACTCCCCCTCCCCCATGTAATTTTTATTTTTTTAAATTTTTTATTATGAATGACAGGCCAACCTATTTTATTTTTGAGCAGTTTTTTAAATTTGTGGGGCACCCTCCCTCCCCCCATGTAATTTTATTTTTTTTATTATGAATGACAGGCCACCTATTTTATTTTTTTCAGGAGCAATTAAATTTGTGGGGCCCCCTCACCCCCATGTAATATTTTTTTAAATATTTTTTATTATGAACGACAGGCCATTTATTTTATTTTTTTCTGGAGCAGTTAAATTTGTGGGGCCCCCTCCCCTCTCCCCTTCTCCCTCCACCCCCCCCCCCCCCCCCCATGCAATTTTTATTTTTTTATTGTGAATGACAGGCCACCTATTATTTTTCAGGAGCAGTTAAATTTGTGGGGCCCCCTCCCCCTTTCCCCATGTAATTTTTTTTTTTTTTTAAATTATGAATGACAGGCCACCTATTTTATTTTTTCAGGAGCAATTAAATTTGTGAGGCCCCCTCCCCTCCCCCCATGTAATTTTTTTTTTTTTTTAAATTATGAATGACAGGCCACCTATTTATTTTTTTCTGGAGCAGTTTAAATTTGTGGGGCCCCCTCCCCCTCCCCCCCCATGTAATTTTTTAATTTTTTAATTTTTTTTAAATTTATTATGAATGACAGGCCACCTATTTTATTTTTCATGAGCAGCTAAATTTGTGAGGCCCCCTCCACCCCCTCTTTCCCCCCCCCCCATATAATTTTTATTTTTTTTATTTGAATGACAGGCCACCTATTTTTTCAGGAGCAGTTAAATTTGTGGGCACCTCTTCCCTTCCCCCTCCACCCCATGTAATTTTTTTTTTTTTAATTTTTTATCATGAAGACAGGCCACCTATTTTTTTTTTTTTCAGGAGCAGTTAAATTTGTGGCGCCCCCCCCCCCCCCCAGTAAACGGAGCGATGCGTCTTTAAAATCCCGACTATATCTTCTTTACTTTTTATCAAATTCTCTATAAATCTTTCATGACAGTTTATTTAACAAAGTGTCATTGAATGTGTACGGCTGATTGATGTGACCCGTGTTGGATCAACATGAAATGTTTGTAAATGTCAGTCCAATGTGACCAGCGAGGAGCCGGGGGAAGGATGCCGGGAGCCCGGGGGCCCCAGCGAGGAAAAAAAAAAAAAAAACCAAACAGCTGAGTGTTTATCTTCCTCTCCGGCTTCTGAGGATGCAATTTCCACATCATAAATAAAATATCAGCGCTTGTCTATGGAGCCCGAGATCCAATATTGACACGGTCTGCGGGAACGCCGCGAAGGTGGCGTCAGCCGCTGCAACCGTCCCGGTACGTTGCCGGAGTCGGTGAGACGCTGGGGGGGCCAGGGGGGAACGGTTTTGAGAAACGCTAATTATTGGGTGAGGGGAGGGGGGGATGCATATATTTTTTGGGGGTCTCGAGGCAAATTCATGTTGTTGCGATTTGAATCGCAGTTCACTGGCGATCAGCTGCGACTTTGACGCGTTTGTCATCGTTTCCTATGACAGTTTGGGACTTACACAATACGAACGCTCTGTTATGTCTTTTATTGATGATTGGCCATTAGGAGAAGCCTAGTATTGCGCCCCCCGCTGAGGATGGAAGGGAAAAAGGGGCTGAGAACTAAGCCACGCCCCCCCCAAGATATTCTGCTCTGCGGAGGCGGTTGCCAATGTTTTGCCATGGATGAGAGGGTGCTATAAAACATCGATCACATGTGAGATGAGAGAGATACAAAGTAACATTGTTTATAAACATCGATCAGACGGGAGATAGAGATATACAAAGTAACACTTTGTTTATAACATCGATCGGACGGGAGATGCTCTGAAGAGAGAGAGATACAAAGTAACATTGTTTATAAACATCGATCAGACTGGAGATAGAGAGATACAAAGTAACATTGTTTTATAAACATCGATCAGAACTGGAGAGATAGAGAGATACAAAGTAACATTGTTTTATAAACATCGATCAGACGGGAGATGGAGAGATACAAAGTAACATTGTTTATAAAACATACGATCAGACGGGAGATAGAGAGATACAAAGTAACATTGTATCTCTCCATTTCCCGTCTGATCGATGTTTATAAACAATGTTACATTTTGTATCTCCCGTCTGATCGATATTTATAAACAATGTTACTTTTATAAACATCAATCAGACTGAGGGATAGGAGCTACAAAGTAACATTGTTTATAAACATTGATCAGACGGGAGCTACAAACAATGTTACTTTGTAGCTCCCGTCTGATCGATGTTTATAAACAATGTTACTTTGTAGCTCCCGTCTGATCGATGTTTATAAACAATGTTACTTTGTAGCTCCCGTCTGATCGATGTTTATAAACAATGTTACTTTGTAGCTCTCGTCTGATTGAGGTTTAAAAACAATGTTACTTTGTATCTCTCCATTTCCCGTCTAATTGAGGTTTATAAACAAAGTAACATTGTTTATAAACATCGATCAGACGGGAGCTACAAAGTAACATTGTTTATAAAATCATCGATCAGACGTGGGAGCTACAAACAATGTTACTTTGTAGCTCCCGTCTGATCGATGTTTATAAACAATGTTACTTTGTAGCTCTCGTCTGATTGAGGTTTATAAACAATGTTACTATTGTATCTCTCCATTTCCCGTCTAATTGAGGTTTATAAACAAAGTAACATTGTTTATAAACATCGATCACATGTGAGATAGAAAGAGATACAAAGTAACATTGTTTATAAACATCGATCAGACGGGAGATACAAAGTAACATTGTTTATAAAACATCGATCAGATGGGAGATAGAGATACAAAAGTAACATTGTTTATAAACATCGATCAGACGGGAGATAGAGAGATACAAAGTAACATTGTTTATAAACATCGATCAGACGGGAGATAGAGATACAAAGTAACATTGTTTATAAACATCGATCAGATGGGAGATAGAGAGACACAAAGTAACATTATGTATAAACATCGATCAGACGGGAGATAGAGAGACACAAAGTAACATTATGTATAAACATCGTTCAGACGGGAGATGGAGAGATACAAAGTAACATTGTTTATAAACATCAATCAGACGGGAGATAGAGAGATACAAAGTAACATTGTTTATAAACATCGATCAGACGGGAGATAGAGAGATACAAAGTAACATTGTTTATAAACATCGATCAGACGGGAGATAGAGAGATACAAAGTAACATTGTTTATAAACATTGATCAGACGGAAGATAGAGATACAAAGTAACATTGTTTATAAACATCGATCAGACGGGAGCTAAAGAGATACAAAGTAACATTGTGTATAAACATCGATCAGACGGGGGATACAAAGTAACATTGTTACTTTTGTATCTACTCTGTTTCATTCACCTACAAAACAAAGGGATGAGCTTTCATTTAGACAAGATGTCAGTTATTGCAACTTGACAAGTAAAAATATAGTTTTGAATTAAAAATTGTACTTTAAAAAAAAAAAAAAAAAAAGTGTTTACCTTAATCAGCCCTGACTGACTCCTCCTTCCCCTTCTGCACTCAATATTGTTTATTGGATTTTTTTTCCACTATTTTTCCAACCTTTATTTAAATATTTAAAACTTTCTAACTTTTTTTTTTTTTATTCATTTTGCTTTAATTTTTTTTAGTCTTGCATTATAAAAAGCCGTGCAATTAAAAAAACAAAACAAAAACAACCCCCCCCACATATTTGAAAATGCAATGCTTTGTACCAGAATCCTCCATGGCTCTGGTAGAGTCGAAAAAAATAAAGTAAACTTTTCTATCGCCACACTAAACAAAAACTGATCAATGGTGAAAAAAAAGTGCATTTTGTTGCAATTTTTTTTTTTTTTGTAAATATGGATTACATAAAAAATAAAATAATTTTTGCAAAACAATATCGCCAAAAGAAAGCCAAGTATAAAATACTTTTATTATCTTAAGTCCCAGCTACGGGGAAAACTTTGAAAATGATCGCTTGCAGGGGGGCCACGCCCCCAGCGCAGGGTTGTTTGGGTCTCGGGAACTTTGTCAAGAATATTAAAGCTGTCCATGCAAGGATAGTTTTTTTTTTTTTTTTTTTTTTAATGGGCCAGTTTGAGGAATCCTCCCTGCTGTGTTGTTGTTATTCTGACAGCAGGAACTCCTCTGCTGTCAGAATATACGCTTCGGTTCTGCAGGCGATTTGGCTGCAGCTGCTGATCGAATACAAATTTTGCAGCAGTCCCATTCGGAATAAGTCGATGGACTTCTCTTAATAGGAATGCGGTCATAAATGGATCTAAATTTTGGCCTGCTGAACCAACTGAATTTCAATCCATCTATGGCGGATGTGTAACTAGCACTTTTTTGGGCCCTGGTGCAAGAAGGGCCCCCCTGAATGCTGGCTGGGGCCCTTCTCTCTTATCCTGGTGCCCTTTACTCCCATTACAGCCCTGCAACAGGACCCTTTCACATGTTGTGCAGCGGGCCCCCTTCCTGCTGTCTTGGAGCTCCACCCTATGCTGGTGGAACACCAGGGCCCGGTCACAAGTGTGACCCTTGCAACCCTTGTAGTTCCGCCACTGATCTATGGCCAGCTTTACTTACCTGATCCTCTGCGCTGCTGGACCGGTCACCCATATTCTTCAGCGCAGTGCCAGGACAATATCTAGAGCTCAGGGCGAACATGCCAAACAGTGCTCCCTCCCTCCCCCGCAAGATTATATGCCAGCAAAAATCCCCTCCCCCCAGAAAAAACCCTAGACATAGAAATCCCCCTCCTTCCAGTACTAATCTGCCCCCTGCTGCTGAAATCCCCCCTCCCAGCAGAAATCTTTGCCCCCCCCCTCATCCCCTCCCAGCTCAAATCATTCTGGCACAAACCCTCTATTGCTTAGATTTCTCCTACAAGTGCAAATCCCCTCCCCCCCCTTTCCAATTCCCCTTCCCCCATGCACAAATCCCCTCCAATCATCCGTACTAGCACAAATCCCCTCCCCCTCTACCATATCACCTTTTCTAGTAACCCATCCCCCTCGTCCCCCTTCTAGCACAAATCCCCTCCCCCTCTACCATATCACCTTTTCTAGCAACCCCTCCCTCCTCTACCATATCACCTCTTCTAGCACAGATCCCCTCCCCCCTCTACCATATCACCTTTTCTAGCAAACCCTCCCCCTTGTCCCCCTTCTAGCAAAGATCCCCTCCCCCTCTACCATATCACCTTTTCTAGTAACCCCCACCCCCCCCCCCCCCCCCCGTTCCCTTTCTAGCACAAATCGTCTTCCCCCTTCCTAACACAAATTCCTCAAATCATCCCCCCTTCCCCCAAATTTCCCCTCCTAGCTCAATTCGTATCCTCTCCTGCCCCCCCCCCCCCCTAAATTCCACCTCCCAACACACATCTCCTCACCCCCAATGTCCTCATGGTGCCCACCCACCTCACATGAACCTAGGGCAGCAGCCCCTCCTTCCCATCCCTTGTCCCCACCCTGCTTCAGCAGACTAAGGTCCGAACATCATCAAGACCAATGCAAGGTCCATAGTCCTGCAGTGGATGTGATGGTTCAAAGGGACAGTCCACCGCCGAAGCATTGGGGGAGCAGAGGGTAAGGTGAATAGAGGTGCTGTTACTCTTCCATAGACTAAGTGAGCAATTGACCTTTGCAGCGAGGGGGGGTATTTAGGGTTCAAGTCCTCTAGTCCATGGTGAGGGGGTGTATGGGGTTCATTTCCTCTGGTCTACAGTGGGGGGTATGCGGGGTTCAAGTCCTCTGGTCCATGGTGGGGGGGATATACGTGGTTCAAGTCCTCTGGTTCACGGTGCGGGGGTATATGGGGTTCAAGTCCTCTGGTCCATGGTGGGGGGGGGGGTATACAGGGTTTAAGTCCTCTGGTCCACGGTGGGGGAGGGGGTATATGGGTTTCAAGTCCTGTGGTCCACGGTGGTGGGATATACGGGGTTCAAGTTCTCTGATCCACGGTGTGGGGGGGGGGGGGGGTATATATGGTTCAAGTCCTCTGGTCCACGGTGGTGGGGTATATGGTGCTCAAGTCCTCTGGTTTACGGTGGTGGGGTATATGGTGCTCAAGTCCTCTGGTCCACGGTGGTGGGGTATATGGGGTTCAAGTCCTCTGGTCCATGGTAGGGGGGGGGGTATATATGGTTCAAGTTCTCTGATCCATGGTGGGGGGAGGGTACATATGGTTCAAGTCCTCTGGTCCATGGTAGGGGGGGGGGGGGTATATATGGTTCAAGTCCTCTGGTCCATGGTAGGGGGGGGGGTATATATGGTTCAAGTCCTCTGGTCCATGGTGGGGGGGGTATACGGGGTTCAAGTCCTTTTACTAATATGGATGCCTCTACCAGCGCCTGATCTGTAGAGAACTCCTTCCCCTTTAAGCCGGACCACCAGGCAGCGAAATCTTGCCCGCCGTAAGCCTTGAATTCATCGACCAGAAATCTGTATAAATAATCGGCGTCAGGAAGGAGATGGTTATGTAAGGCTGAGCCGTCCCTGCGAACCTCGCCGATGCCAAACTCAATATTGAGGCGCACAAACAACGCAGAGAGAGATTAGCCGCGCAGTGTTCCTCCAGCGGTGGACGGAGCGCAGAGGATCTCAGGTTGGCTCTTCGCCACCACTGCCGCTCGGGCCAATCAAAGTTGCTTCATCTTTGAAGAACGACTCCGAGAGCCATCGGTATCTAAAATGGGCGCAGAGCCCCTTCGTTGTCGTTTTAAAGGGAAGATAAAGGGTGGTGTTCCTATTCCTCGAATTGCCGGGTCACACAGATACTTGAGTCTCTGATGGTGTGTGGACTCTTCACCCCACAGAGAAGAAGATGACGGGTCCAAAACACACAGAGAAGAGACTAGTCCAGTTCCAGGTTTTCATGTGCTGTCCTATGGTTAGTGGTTGTGGGGGTCTGCAGGTAGGGGGCTTATTGGAATCTGGAAGCCTCCTTTAACAAGTGGTCCCTCAGATCCTGCACCCCCCCCATGTGAATGAGTATGGGGTACATGGTACCGCTAACCCATTCACAAAAAAAAGTGTAGTGCCAGGAGACAGTCTTTGACAAGACCTTTATTAAAAGAATATCCCCCGAAGTAGATCCAACGTCAATCGCGATGCCGGCCGCCGCCCGAAGAAAAGAAAAAAAAGGCTCTGCTCCGGACGTTGGCTATCGGCCGTCTGACTGCTCTGCTGCCTTGACAGTTTTTAAATATGTAAGGGGCAGGGCCACCTTGTGACATCACGCATGTGGCCCCACCTCCTTGTGTCATCATTGACCCAGCATGCCCTGGTTGATGATGCCACAAGGGGCGGGGTCATACACATGATGTTCCTGGGTGGCCCTACCCCTTACATATTTAAGAACTGTCAAGCCAGTGGGGGAGTCAGACGGCTGGGAGGCAGCATCGGGAGCAGCAGAGCCTTTTTTTTTTTTTTTTTTTTGGTAGTGACGGCGGGCATCGTGATTGACGTTGGATCTACTTTGGGGGACATTATTTTATTTTTCTTTAATAAAGGACCGTGTCCTGTCTTTTTTTTCACACTGCACTTTTTTTTTGAATGGGTACCCCATACTCATTCACATGGGGGGGGGGGGGGGCGGGATCTGGGGGCTTCCAGATTCCAATAAGCCCCCCACCCGCAAACCCCCTCAACCACTGGCCAGGGTTGCAGGGAAGAGGCCCTTGTACCCATCAACATGGGAACAAGGTGATTTGAGGTGGGGGGAGCCTTTCCTGCCCCAAAGCACCCCCCCCATGTTGAGGGCATGTGGCCTGGTATGGTTCAGGAGGGGCACTTGCTCACTCATCCCCCTCCTTTCCTGACCTGCTGGGCTGCATGCTCGGATAAGGGTCTAGTATAGATTGAGGGGACCCCCACACCATTTTTCAAAAAAAAAAAAGAAAAAATTTTGGCTTGGGGGTTCCCCTCAAAATCCATACCAGACCCAAAAGGCTTGGTATGAATGGAGTGGGGGACCCCCCAAGCCAATTTTTTTTTTTTTTTTTTTTTTTTTTTTTAAAAATGGTGTGGGGGTCACCTCAAAATCCATACCAGACCCGAGGGGCTTGGTATGAATGGAATGGGGGACCCCCAAGCCAAATTTTTTCTTTTAAAAATGGTAAGGGTCACCTCAAAATCCATACCAGACCCGAGGGGCTTGGTATGAATGGAGTGGGGGACCCTACACCGTTTTTTAAATATTTTTTTTTAATTGCCGGCAATTCTTTCTTTTACATTCAGCTGTCACATATAAAGCCATTTATAACTCCGCCCCAAATTACATCACCAATCTTGTCTCCAAAGATCACCCAAACCGTCCTCTCCGCTCCTCCCACGACCTCCTGCTCTCTAGCTCCCTTGTCTCCTCCTCCCATGCTTGTCTCCAGGACTTCTCCAGAGTCTCCCTCATCCTCTGGAGCTCTCTACCCCAATCTATCAGACTATTGCCTACTCTGCCCACTTTTAGGCGATCTCTGAAAACTGATCTCTAATAATGGAATCTTCTACTCCTCCTACCAGTCCATCCCCCACAGTTATTACCTTTTTGTATTACTAGCCCCAACCTCCTAGATTGTAAGCTCCCAGGATCAGCCCCTCCCTCTTAGATTGTAAGCTCCCAGGATCAGGGCCCTCCTATCCCTCTTGTATTGATCTGTATTGTCTCCCATTATATTGTAAAGCGCTGAGCAAACTGTTGGCGCCATAAATCCTGTATAATAATAATAATATATAAATCCTGTATAATAATAATAATATATAAATCCTGTATAATAATAATAATATATAAATCCTGTATAATAATAATCCTTTTTATTGATACATTGAAGCCATATCTGGAATATTTTATTCTGGGTTTCCCGACATTTTGAATATTTAATTGCGTGAAATCCAAAGTTTCCTCCGGTGGTGAAATCCGTCATTTTCTGTGAATCTTCATTTTGGTGAAATCCCTAAACCTAATCCTTTTTTTACGTTTTCGACTCTAGACTCCAAATTCGCTGTTTAGGACAGGCGCGTCCCGCTCAGACGCAAATGTTTGAGCCGTCACGCACGCAGAACATACCACGGCGGCCGTTGCCCTTCGCGAGCGCGAGCTCATTTCCGAGTGGCGTTCTTTGTTAGGAAGGTGCACCTTTTTAACGAAATGACACGGCGTTTAATTACCCGGATCCAGACCAGTGAATTGGAAGGTTACAGGGTGTGCTAAACTTTAATTAAAAGTAACCCGTGATTTAATGGCCATTGTGAGACTTCATCTGACGAACGCGGCGACGGCTGGAAAACGCTGGAGGCTGGGAATGGCGTCTGCTTAACGTTGCAGCCGCCGGGGTGACGGGTTTAAAGGGGAACTGTGGAGTGAAGAGCGATTCAAAGTGGAGTTCTCTTCCGATACGGAGTGTCCATTCCTGGGTGCAGCGCCACACTTTATCTGCGCTCTCTTCATCTCTACATGGATGCGCTGACACCTCCGATCCATGTGACCTGAAAGCGGCTTCTGTGATGGATCCGGATTTAATTCCGAAACCAGAGAGGAACTCCACCCTTAATATGAAAAACAACCTTTCTTAAATCTTAAATATTGCCCCTTTTTAACCACTTCCAGTCCGGACACTCCCCCCCCTTCCAGTCCGGACCACACGGACACCCCCCCCCCCCCCTTCCAGTCCCGGACGCCTCCCCCCCCCCCCCCTTCCAGTCCGGACGCCTCCCCCCCTTCCAGTCCGGACGCTTCCCCCCCCCCCCCTTCCAGTCCGGACGCTTCCCCCCCCCCTTCCAGTCCGGACGCTTCCCCCCCCTTCCAGTCCGGACGCTTCCCCCCCCTTCCAGTTCGGACACTTCCCCCCCCCCTTCCAGTACCGGACCCTTCCCCCCCCCCCCCCTTCCCCGGACCCCCCCCCCCCCCCCCCCCCCCCCTTCCAGTCCGGACGCTTTCCCCCCCCTTCCAGTCCGGACGCTTTCCCCCCCCTTCCAGTCCGGACGCTTTCCCCCCCTTCCAGTCCGGACGCTTTCCCCTCCTTCCAGTCCGGACGCTTTCCCCCCCCTTCCAGTCCGGACGCTTTCCCCCCCCCCCCTTCCTGTCCGGACACTTTCCTCCCCCCCTTCCTGTCCGGACACTTTCCTCCCCCCCTTCCTGTCCGGACACTTTCCTCCCCCCCTTCCTGTCCGGACACTTTCCTCCCCCCCCTTCCTGTTCGGACACTTTCCTCCCCCCCCTTCCTGTTCGGACACTTTCCTCCCCCCCCTTCCTGTCCGGACACTTTCCTCCCCCCCCTTCCTGTCCGGACACTTTCCTCCCCCCCCTTCCTGTCCGGACACTTTCCTCCCCCCCTTCCTGTCCGGACACTTCCCCCCCCCCCCTTCCTGTCCGGACACTTCCCCCCCCCCTCCTGTCCGGACACTTCCCCCCCCCCCCCCCCCCTTCCTGTCCGGACACTTTTCACCCCCTTCCTGTCGAGGCCAATTTTCAGCTTTCAGCGCTGTCACACTTTGAATGACAATTGCGCGGTCATGCAACACTGCACCCATATGAATTTTTTAGCATTTTTTTGAGACAGATAAAGCTTTATTTTGGTGGTATTTATTCACCGCTGCGATTTTTATTTTTTTTTGCTATGTAAATGAAAATATCCTAAAATTTTGAAAGTGTTTTTCTTATAAAATTTTGCAAATAAATATTTCATCATAAATCTTGGCCAAAATTTATTCCGTTTTTTTTTACTAAAAAGATATTCGCTTATTACCAAAAATCATAATTTTTAAACATCTTTTTTTTTTTCACATACTGTCACCCTAGCAGTGTGGGGTCACCATAGTGACACTGTACTACTTGTGGGGGGTGATGAAGTTTTTTTTTTACACTGATTGCTTTTACACACATAAAGGCTGTAAGAGGAATCATTTCTCCTTCTCTCTGTCTGCATTTCTGCAGCCATTGAGAAATACTGTGTGAGCTGTGATTGGTCACAGCTTGTCACACGGTACAAGGCTGTTGTGAATAGCCCTGTACCATGTGATCTCTGTGATCATTCACAGATTTCACACGTAGTAAGCAATGATGTCAGCAAGTGACAGTTTACTACTGTTCATGTGATCACTGATTGGCCAATCAGTGATCACATGATCGGGACCTCGCACAGAGGTCCCGTACGACGATCGGTGTTCCACTGTGTCCGGAGGACACAGCGGGCACCGGATCACGGTGCTGTAGCTCCCAGGGAGCGCGCACAAGCAGGGTGCGGGGAGGCCGTTTATAAACGCCAACCCGCCCCTGCACTGCCGCCGTCTGGCCGTTTATATACATGGGCCGGGTGGGAGGTGGTTAATAACAGTAAAACAAAAAAAAAAAAACCCCCCAAAAAAATAAGAAAAAAAACCCCATACTCCATGATTCCAGCTTTATCTTGCTTGCAGGGAACGTTCTCCTTACACTGCTCCTCTCCAGCTCCGCCATCTTGAATTCACTTCCAGCGCACATGCTGCGGGGATCTTTGCCGGGGTCTGCAGATCCCAGTGAGGAGGGCTTTTTTTTTTCCAGCGGGAACGCGGTGGGCCGCTGTTGGGGCGCCTCCAACACTGGATGTATGTAATGGCGAGGGCTGCTGAGGTGTGATAAAGGGTCTGTTAATGTTGGCTACTTGGGATCTCTTGTCACTGCAGGGATCTGCTGTTGCAGGGGCCTTTATTGTTGCTGGGGGTGGGTGGTCAATTGTTGCTGAGATGGATCTACTGTTGATGAAGGGGTCTGTTGTTGCTAAGTGCTGTAGGGTCTAGTTTTGTTGTAAGGGATCTACTGTTGAGGAAGGGGTCTATTGTTGCTGTAGGACAGGGGTAGGTAACCTGCGGCTCTCTAGCTGTTGTGGAACTACATTTCCCATGAGGCATTGCAAAGATTACAAAACTGACAGTTACAGCTATGACTAGCAGAGGCATGATGGAACTTGTAGTCCTGCGGCTCTCAGGTTGCTGGAAGGGATGGATCTATTGTTGAGGGAGGAGTCTAGTGTTCCTGAATGCTGAAGGGTCTTTTGCTGCTGGGGGTTTATTGTTGCTGAGAGCTGTAGCGTCTAGTTTTGTTAGGAGGGATCTACTGTTGAAGGAGGGGTCTATTGTTGCTGACTGCTGGATGGTCTATTGTTGCTGGGAGGGATCTACCGTTGAGGGAGGGATCTATTTTTGCTGGCTGCTAGAAAATCAATTGTTGCTGGGGGGTCAATTGTTGCTGGGAGGGATCTACTGTTGAGGCAGGAATCTATTGTTTCTCACTGCTCTGGGGTCTATTGCTGCTGGAAGGTTATTTTATTGTTGGGGGTCTATTGTTGATCGGAGGGATCTACTGTTGCCGAAGAGGTCTATTGTTGCTGGCTGCTGGAAGGTCTGTTGTTGCTGAAGGGGTCAATTGTTGCTGGGGGATCTATTATTGAGGGAGGGGTCTACGGTTGCTTACTGCTGGATGGTCTAGTATCGCTGCGGGGTCAGTTGTTACTGAGAGAGTTGAGGAAGGGGTCTATTGTTGTTGACTGCTGGAGGGTCAATTGTTGCTGGGAGGGATCTACTGTTGAGGGAGGGATCTATTATTGCTGACTTTTCTGGGGTCTATTGCTGCTGGTTATTTTATTGCTGGGGGTCTGTTGTTGCTGGGAGGGATCTTACTGCTTAGGAAGGGTTTATTGTTGCTGGCTGCTGGAAGGTCTATTGTTGCTGGAGGGGATCTATTGTTGAGGGAGAGGTCTATTGTTGCTGACTTTTTTGCAGGGTCTATTGTTACCGGGGATGGGATCTGCTGTTGCTGGGATCTATTTTTGAGGGAGGGGTCTATTGTTGCTGGGGGGTCAATTGTTGTTGGGAAGGATCTAGTGTTGAGAGAGGTGTCTATTGTTGCTGACTGTTCTGGGGGGGTCTATTGCTGCTGGGGGGTTTGTTGCTGGGAGGGCCTTTTGTTGCCAGGGGATCTATTGTTGCTGGCTGCAGGGGATCTATTTTACTGCTTTTCTTGTTATCAGTAACAATTCTATACAAATCACTCAGCGCCACAAAATGATACTTTGTTTTTGTATTCTTTAAGAGGGGCGGTACTAGGAGGTGGGCAGGGGGCGGAGACAAGAGACTCAGAAGCCCCGTCTGCGGCATATCTGCACAGTGCAGGACCCCGTGCGCATGTGCAGAGTCACCGAGGGCCCCTGCCACTGAACCGGCGGACATCTGCGCCATTTCTGTAAACGCACAAGATCCCACCATTTGCATTCTGGGATGAATGATGGAGAAAAACTCAGCAGGCAGCCCCCAGGACAGAAGGTTGTTGCGCAACGGCAACGTGAAAAAAAAGTGTAAATAGTGTATTCAATAAATATTTCATACTTCATATCAAACTTCCTGAACATTCTCACCAGGAACTTAATACCCGAGAAGTTGACACTTTCAGGAATTTAAAACCCCTCCGAGTTCACAGCGCTCCCTCTGACCAAGACTTCATCTGCTTTCCTCTCCGCAAGGACGGCACACCTCCTTTGTTCAGGCATCCTCCGGGGTCACCATCTATTTCCGGGACTGAGAGGCCGGCTCAGAGAATACGCGGTCATGTAAATCCTGGTGCTTGTGCAGTTCTTGGCTGTGTTCACAAATGTTTGACACATATCAGCCCCTGCTGCAGCCTTTTTATAATGTACAGTCTGATCATTGGAGTGATGGTGGAGGCCTCCCCCCCTTCAGTCTTGCACAGGTGTACCAGCTGCTCCCCTTCAGTCTAGCACAGGTGTAACAGCTCCTCCCCTTCAGTCTTGTACAGGTGTATCGGCTCCTCCCCTTCAGTCTAGCACAGGTGTAGGGGCTCCTCCCCTTCAGTCTAGCACAGGTGTAGGGGCTCCTCCCCTTCAGTCTAGCACAGGTGTAGGGGCTCCTCCCCTTCAGTCTAGCACAGGTGTAGGGGCTCCTCCCCTTCAGTCTAGCACAGGTGTAGGGGCTCCTCCCCTTCAGTCTAGCACAGGTGTAGGGGCTCCTCCCCTTCAGTCTAGCACAGGTGTAGGGGCTCCTCCCCATCAGTCTAGCACAGGTGTAGGGGCACCTCCCCTTCAGTCTAGCACAGGTGTAGCGGCTCCTCCCCTTCAGTCTAGCACAGGTGTACTGGCTCCTCCCCTTCAGTCTTGCACAGGTGTACTGGCTCCTCCCCTTCAGTCTTGCACAGGTGTATCGGCTCCTCCCCTTCAGTCTTGCACAGGTGTATCGGCTCCTCCCCTCCAGTCTTGCACAGGTTTAGCGGCTCCTCCCCTCCAGTCTTGCACAGGTGTACTGGCTCCTCCCCTTCAGTCTTGCACAGGTGTACTGGCTCCTCCCCTTCAGTCTTGCACAGGTGTACTGGCTCCTCCCCTTCAGTCTTGCACAGGTGTATCGGCTCCTCCCCTTCAGTCTTGCACAGGTGTATCGGCTCCTCCCCTTCAGTCTTGCACAGGTGTATCAGCTCCTCCCCTTCAGTCTTGCACAGGTGTAGCGGCTCCTCCCCTCCAGTCTTGCACAGGTGTAGCGGCTCCTCCCCTCAGTCTTGCACAGGTGTACTGGCTCCTCCCCTTCAGTCTTGCACAGGTGTACTGGCTCCTCCCCTTCAGTCTTGCACAGGTGTAGCAGCTCCTGTCACTGCGGGGCGAGAAATGCCTCTGCCGCTTACGACTGGCTGTCCACAGTGACAGATTTCGGTCTGGATAGTTCAGGCGGGTTTGGACCCAATGCAAACACGCTGTGTGCGCTGTGGAGAGCTGCATTGCCAAAAATAGTGCATGCCCTTTTTATTTATTTTATTTTTGGACTGTTTTTTGGACTTTTTGGTGCATTGAATGAGCTGCGTTAATGTAACGCAATGCACCAGGACGCCAGGGTGTGATTGGGCCTAAAAGCCGCAAATGAGATGCAACCGAGGAAATGAAAAAAGTCGAATCAAAAATGACTTTCTGTAAACTTGAAAGAGAACCCTTCCAGCTCTGAGAACACACTTCAGTTTCTCCTTGAAGTGCCTGGGATGGCCCCCCCATACAGCCTTGTTTACATATTTCGCCCCCCCCCCCCCCCCCCCCCCCCCCCCCCCCCCCGTCCCTGGATCCCGTCCATATCTCTGGTTCCTTGTTATGTGTCGGAGAGAGGTGACTGTTTGGCTGGAAGAAGCAGAAATCTTCTCGGTAACCTGACAGATTGAGCATTAAAACCCCCCCCCCCCCCCCCGGTTAGGGAGCCGCTTCCTTACAAGTGCGCTGCGGGCTGTGCGAGCGCGCGGGAGACGGGCCGACATATGGAGGTGCCTCTCTCCAAGGTACCGGCGGGTAGACTTGTGTGCGTCTCGGGGCGCCCGTTGGCACGGCTGGCAGCTCCACTCCATGGGAAAAGGCATCGCTTTCAAACATGAGTAATTGATGAATTGTATGTAATATGCAAATAGGAAGGCATAAATCTCCGCCATGACAGCTCCATTTTATGGGAGCCTTTAAGAACGCCGGATTAGATTTTAATTAAATATCTTCAAAGGCACCCTGACTTGTTAAATTTTTTGGCTCCCGTCCTCGGCCCTTCTGTGTTAAGGGGGGGGGGGGGGGGGAGGGGGAGGAACTCAACTAGAAAACCTTTTGCCATGTCGAAAAACATAAAAACTGTGATTCTTGTGGACTTAGTGGTGGGGGCGGCGGGGGCCAGAGGAATCAAAAGGAAAAAAAGTGTGTGTGTATATAATATATATGTGTGTTTGTATGTATGTACAGTTGTGTCCAAAAATTATTCAACCCCCACTGAAATTGAGTGTTTTGGCCAGTTTGACATTGCTTTTGATCATTCAGTCATCTTGCTTACATTTACATTAAAGAGGCACTTGTAGGTCAGACAAATATAACATAACAGTTATAATGAAATAACCACAAATGTCTTTTCTGTGCTCACAGCATTATCAGTTTTATTCAACCCCCAAGTGACATTCAATCTTAGTACTTAGTACAGCATCCTTTTACAGTTATAACAGCTTTTAAACGTGAAGCATAGCTTGACACAAGTGTCTTGCAGCGATCTACGGGTATCTTCGCCCATTCTTCATGGGCAAAGGCCTCCAGTTCAGTCACATTCTTAGGCTTGCGCACTGCAACTGCTTTCTTTAAGTCCCACCAGAGGTTCTCAATCGGATTTAAGTCTGGTGACTGCGATGGCCACTCCAAAATGTTCCAGCCTTTCCTCTGCAACCATGCTCTAGTGGACTTGGAGGTATGCTTGGGATCATTGTCCTGTTGAAAGGTCCAACGTCTCCCAAGCCTCAGGTGTGTGACGGACTGCATCACGTTTCCATCCAATATCTCCTGGTACTGAAGAGAATTCATGGTACCTTGCACACGCTGAAGCTTCCCTGTACCTGCAGAAGCAAAACAGCCCCAAAGCATGATTGACCCTCCACCATGCTTCACAGTAGGCAAGGTGTTCTTTTCATCATAGGCCTTGTTCTTCCTCCTCCAAACATAGCGTTGATCCATGGGCCCAAACAGTTCTAATTTTGTTTCATCAGTCCACAGAACACTATCCCACAACTTTTGTGGTTTGTCCACATGGCTTTTGGCATACTGCAGTCGACTCTTCTTATTCTTTGGAGACAGCAAAGGGGGTACGCCTGGGAGTTCTGGCACGGAGGCCTTCATTACGCAGTGTGCGTCTTATTGTCTGGGCTGAAACTTCTGTACCCACATCTGACAAATCTTTTCTCAGTTCCTCAGCAGTCACACGGGGACTTCTCTCCACTCTACGCTTCAGGTAGCGCACAGCAGTTGAAGTCAGCATCTTCTTTCTGCCACGACCAGGTAGCGTTTCAACAGTGCCCTTTGCCTTGAATTTGCGAATGATGCTTCCTAAGGTGTCTCTTGGTATGTTTAACATCTTTGCAATCTTCTTATAGCCATTGCCCTTCCTGTGAAGAGAAATCACCTCTTCTCTTGTCTTCCTGGACCATTCTCTTGCCTTCACCATGTTTGTAACCACACCAGTAAATGTCTAGAAGGAGCTGAGTATCACAGTCATTTTAAAGCTGCCTAATTGGTGCTTATTATGCTTGATTGAATAATTTTGGACACAACTGTATGTATTGTGTATGTATTTATATATATATGTGAGTGTGTGTGTATGTATGTGTGTGTTTATATATATGTATTTATTTTATGTGTGTGTGTGTTGTTTTATATGTGTTATATATGTATGTATATATTATGTTTATTTGTATATATATATGTATATATTTGTTATTTATATTATATATTTTATATATATTATATATTATATATATATATATATACACAAACACACATATATATTATATACACACATATATATAACACACACACACACACACACACACACACACACACACACATACATACATAACATTTACATACAAACACACACATATTATATACACACACACACATATTTAATATGCACATAAAATAAATAATACATATATTTGTTTGTATTTTTTTGTTTGTATTTTTATATTTTTTTTGTTTGATTTATTTTTATTTATATATATATATATATATTATTTATTTTATATTATTTTATTATATATTTATATAATATTTATTTTTTTTTTTTTTTTTTTTTTGCAATGCCCACCTTATCTCCAGTGCTGTAATTTGGGCTTATTTTTGCCAGAAGTTTAAATTTTAGTATAAAAAAAAAAAATTTTTTTTTTAAAATTAATTTTTTTTTTTTTATTTAATAACAATTTTTTTTTAATTAAAAATGGCAACATTATTTTGTGTACGTCAAAATTGCTGTAGCTTTTTTTTTTTTTTTTTTTTTTTGGTACTTAGTGGAAAATAATGGCATTTTGGAGGTGAGGGAAGCAATATTTATCTTTTTGTAGTAAGTTTCTTTTTTTAAGGAGATTTTTTTTTTAAAAAAAATTTTTTTTGGAATTATTGAACAATTTTTTTTTTATTATTTTTAATAATTAAAAATTTTTTTTTTTTTTGGACTTTGTTTGGGATCTGGGGGGGGGGAAGCAATGCTTTTTTTTTTATCTCTAGTGCTGTAATTTTTTTCTTTTTTTTTTATTGTTTTTTTTTTTAAAAATGGAATATATATTTATTTTTATTATATATTTATTTTTTTGTATATATTTGTGTATATTTTTATTTTTTATATATTATGTTTTTGTTTTTTTATATTTTATATTTTATTTTTTATATTTTTTATATGTGTTGTATGTATGTGTTATATGTTTTTATTTGTATATGTTTATGTATTTTATATTATATTTTTTGTAGTGATTCCTCCTGCGCTTGAATTTTTTTTTTCTTTTTAAGCTTTGCACCCCAACCTCATACCTCTAAAGGAATAAACATAAATGATATATATAAATGGTGCAAGCGCTACATTCAATATAAAGTGCACTGAATATAATTTTTCAAATTTATTTTACAGGTCCCAATACAGGGAACTAGAAAAGGGCAAAAAATCCTTAAAGTGCGATGTTATAATTTTTTTGGGTCATAAAAACAGACCCCAAATACTGTGAAAAAATCCAAAACCCAAATTTTTTTTTTTATGCGGTTTTACATTTTTAGTGTGAACAAAAAGAATCCCTACAAATGGGATCAATATAAAGTGACAAGTGCTCAAATTTTTTTTTTTGTATACACTATACGCACAGGGAGAGACACAAATTTTTTTTAATTATAGTTGAATTTTTTCAAACTTATACCGTTTTTTTAATTTGAAATTTTTTTTTTTTTAAAGTTTTATTTTTTTTTTTTTTATTTTTTTGTTTTTATGACCCATTTTTTATTTTATTTTCGCATTTTTTAAGGATTTTTTTTTTTTTTTCTAGTTCCCTGTATTGGGACCTGTATTTTTTTATTTGATTTATTATATTCATTTGCACTTTATATTGATATTATTTTTTGCACCATTTATGTATTTTTTTATTTTGTGTGTTTTTATATTTTTATTTACATTTTTTTTTTTTTTTTTAACACCGATTTTTTTTTAAGCAATATTTTGTTGTTTTAAAATTGGCATTTTTTTTTTTTATTTTATACTTTTTTTTTTTTCATTTTTTTTTACAACTTCTGGTTTGGTTTTGTTTTTTTTTTTTTTTTGCAATGCTCACCTTATTCTTCCAGAGCTTTAAATTTTTTTTTGAGCATATTAATGTTTAGTTTCCAGAGAGATTAAAAACTAAAAAAAAGGGTAAATTTAAGGTCCCTAACTTTTTTTCATTACATACACATATTAGGGCCAATGTAGACAGGATTGTTTTTAACCTACCAGCGTTTTTTGGAGTGTTAGTTAATTTTTACCTTTTATTTTTTATTTACGCAGGCAACAGGAAAAACATGCAAACTCCAGGCAGGTGGTGCCGTGATTGGGATTCATTTTTTTTTTTACTGCCAGGCATAATTTTTTTTTTTAACCATTTTTTTTACTTGCTGTCTATCTATCTATCTTTTTATTTTATTATCTATCTATCTATCTATCTATCTATCTATCTATTATCTATCTTTTATTATTTATGTTATTATTTTTAATTTTTATATTATCTATTTATTATCTATAATATTATCTATCTATTCTATTTTTATCTATTTATTATAAAATCTATCTATTATTTTTCTATTATTATTATCTATCTATCTATTTCTATCTATCTATCTATTTATTTATCTATCTATTATATTATTATCTATTATCTATCTATTTATTATTATCTATTTATTTTTCTATCTATTATCTATCTATCTATTATCTATCTATTATCTATCTATCTATTATCTATCTATTATCTATCTATCTATTTTTTATCTATCTATTTATTATCTATCTATTTCTATCAATTTATCTATTATCTATCTATCTATTATTATCTATTACTATCTATCTATCTATCTATCTATCATATTTTATCTCTATCATCTATCTATTATTATCTATCTATCTATTTTATCTATCTATCTATTTATCTATCTATCATTTTTTTATCTATTATCTATCTATTTATTATCTATCTATCTATTATTATCTTATCTAAGTAAATTATCTATCTATTATCTATTCTATCTATTTATCTATCTATCTATTATCTATCTATCTATCTATCTATCATCTATCTATTTTTATCTATCTATCTATTTTCTACAGTTGTGACCAATTTTTTATTCAAACCCCCAATGCTGTAAAGGGGTTTATTACTATAGTTTACATTTTTTTATTGTATTCAGAATCAAATCCTACAAGGAGTTTTTGTAACTACCCAAATGCAACTAAAATGACATCAATTTGTTTTATGTAATACAGTTTTAAATGGTTTTATGTGGTTTTTCTTCATTGCCACAATTATTCAACCCCTTAAAGACTACCACTCTGAAGAACAGAGGTTCATACAGGTGCTTTCCATCAGGTATTGAAAACACCTGTGGATGTCACCGAGCAGCAATCAAGCATAATAAGCACCAATTAGGCAGCTTTAAAATGACTGTGATACTCATTCCTTCTAGACATTTACTGGTGTGGTTACAAACATGGTGAAGGCAAGAGAATGGTCCAGGAAGACAAGAGAAGAGGTGATTTCTCTTCACAGGAAGGGCAATGGCTATAAGATTATTATTGCAAAGATGTTTAAACATACCAAGAGACACCTTAGGAAGCATCATTCGCAAATTCAAGGCAAAGGGCACTGTTGAAACGCTACCTGGTCGTGGCAGAAAGAAGATGCTGACTTCGACTGCTGTGCGCTACCTGAAGCGTAGAGTGGAGAGAAGTCCCCGTGTGACTGCTGAGGAACTGAGAAAAGATTTTTCAGATGTGGGTACAGAAGTTTCAGCCCAGACAATAAGACGCACACTGCGTAATGAAGGCCTCCGTGCCAGAACTCCCAGGCGTACCCCCTTGCTGTCTCCAAAGTTAAGAAGAGTCGACTGCAGTATGCCAAAAGCCATGTGGACAAACCACAAAAGTTGTGGGATAGTTTCTGTGGACTGATGAAACAAAAATTAGAACTGTTTTTTCCATGGATCAACGCTATGTTTGGAGGAGGAAGAACAAGGCCTATGATGAAAAGAAACATTTTGCCTACTGTGAAGCATGGTGGAGGGTCAATCATGCTTTGGGGCTGTTTTTGCTTCTGCAGGTACAGGGAAGCTTCAGCGTTTTATTTTTACCATGAATTCTCTTTCAGTACCAGGAGATATTGGATGGAAACGTGATGCAGTCCGTCACACACCTGAGGCTTGGGAGACGTTGGACCTTTCAAACAGGACAATGATCCCAAGCATACCTCCAAGTCCACTAGAGCTTTGGTTGCAGAGGAAAGGCTGGAACATTTTGGAGTGGCCATCGCAGTCACCAGACTTAAATCCGATTGAGAACCTCTGGTGGGACTTAAAGAAAGCAAAATTTTGCAGTGCGCAAGCCTAAGAATGTGACTGAACTGGAGGCCTTTGCCCATGAAGAATGGGCGAAGATTTTTTAGATCGCTGCAAACACTTGTGTCAAGCTATGCTTTTATTTTTTAAAAGCTGTTATAACTAAAAAAGGATGCTGTACTAAGTACTAAGATTGAATGTCACTTTTTTGAATAAAACTGATAATGCTGTGAGCACAGAAAAGACATTTGTGGTTATTTCATTATAACTGTTATGTTATATTTGTCTGACCTACAAGTGCCTCTTTAATGTAAATGTAAGCAAGATGACTGAATGATAATTCAAAAGCAATGTCAAACTGGCCAAAACACTCAATTTCAGTGGGGGTTGAATAATTTTGGTCACAACTGTATCTATCTATTATCTATCTATCTATTATCTATCTATTATTATCTATCTATCTATTATCTATCTATCTATCTATCTATCTATCTATCTATCTATTATCTATCTATCTATTATTTATCTATTATCTATCTATCTATTATCTATCTATCTATTATCTATCTATCTATTATCTATCTATCTATTATCTATCTATCTATTATCTATCTATCTATTATCTATCTATCTATTATCTATCTATTATCTATCTATCTATTTATCTATCTATTATCTATCTATCTATCTATCTATCTATCTATCATCTGTCTATCTATGTATCTCTCATATCTCTCTCCCTCTCTCTCTCCCTCTCCCTCTCTCCCCCCCCCCTCTCTCTCCCTCTCTCTCTCCCTCTCTCCTTCTCTCTCTCCCTCTCTCCCTCTCTCTCTCCCTCTCCCCCCCCTCTCTCTCTCCCCCCTCTCTTCCCTCTCTCCCTCTCTCTCTCTTCTCCCTCTCCCCCCCCTCTCTCTCTCTCCCTCTCTCTCTCCCTCTCTCCCCCTCTCTCCCTCCCTCCCCCCTCTCTCTCTCCCCTCCCCCCCCTCTCTCTCTCTCCTCTCTCTCTCTCCCTCTCTCCCTCTCTCTCTCCCTCTCCCACCCCCCCCCCTCTCTCTCCCTCTCTCTCTCCCTCTCTCCCTCTCTCCCTCTCCTTTTATAATGATTAAACAATACATTATTAGTGTGTATTATTATTATTATTGTTTTAGTAATGAAAGTTATAATATTTAATTAAAATATATATTCTGTATACCTTAAAATTGCTGCAACTTCTGTTTCGGACCTTAGTGGAGAATGGCGACTTGTTGGGAGGGGGTGGGGGAAGCAACACTCACCTTATCTCTTGTGCTGTAATATGCTTCAGGAATTATTATTGCTTGGCGCCAGAGAGATTAAAAAAAAAAAGTGTAAAAAATAAATATAGTACGTTTTATATTAATTATTATTTTATTAATTAAAAAGGGCAACATATATTTTGTGTCAGAAGTAGTTAAAAAAAAAAAGAGAAATTCATTTTTTAAAAAATTATTAAACATGTATTTATTTATTTCAGGTACTTGTATAGCGCCGTCAATTTACACAGCACTTTACATATATATTGTACATTCACATCAGTCCCCCGCCCCCGAGGAGCGTACAATCTAAGGTCTTTAACTCACATTCATACATACACATACTAGGGACAATTTAGACAGGAGCCAATTAACCTACCAGCATGTCTTTGGAGTGTGGGAGGAAACCGGAGTACCCGGAGGAAACCCGCACAGGGAGAACATGCAAACTCCAGGCAGGTGTATTATTATTTTAATAACAATTTTTAGTAATAGTTAAAATGGCAACATATATTTTTGTGTATCTCAAAATTGCTGCAACTTTTTTGGTACTAAAGTGTAAAATCGTTATATTGTAGCGCTGAGCAAACTGTTGGCGCCATAAATCCTGTATAATAATAATATAAATCCTGTATAATAATAATAATATAAATCCTGTATAATAATATAAATCCTGTATAATAATAATATAAATCCTGTATAATAATAGCATGTTGTGGGGGGAAGCGTAGCAGTTTTGGGTACAATGTTCACTTTTTGTTCAGCGCTGCTTCACTGATGCTCGGTGCCAGTGGGATTAAGGCAACATTCACCCTTGTGCGACTTCAAAATTGCGTGATTTTCATTGTGACTTTGATGCAAACTTTGATGAGACTTTGGGTGAGTACGACGTTGTTGCGACTTTGGCTTTGACCAAGGATGATTGTGCTGCACAAAATCGCACACGTGCATCATTCAGGAACTACTTTCATTCGACTTTGCAGGGTTTAAATTGAAGTCTATGGCCCTCAAGTCGCATGAAAGTCAAACCAAAGTAGTGCAAATGAAGTACCTTCAAGTCGCTGTGATTTGAAGTCGCGGAGATATGAATGGTACTCATTGGGAAACATGGGGTGCGACTTGTCATGTGTCTTTGGAGGGTTTACATTGAAGTCTATGGCCCTCAAGTCACATGAAAGTCTTGTCGTGGATCCACCCTCTAGGAGGTTGAATGCCGTGTTTGCCTCGGCTCCGCCCAGTACAGAAGACCGCCCACTGACTGTCACTTTTTTAAAAAAGGCCGTGGCTCTGCCCTGTGTAAATGCGCACTGGAACATGAGTGGTAGGCACTGTGAAAAGCCTGCTGAACCGGGCTGATTCAGCTTGTTGCTGAGCCCCCTCGCTGTACATGCAGCGCAATGGTATGTTTGTGAGATTAGCGCTCGGTCTCTTCAGAGTTTTTCCGCTCCCCGAGCTCGCCGCCGTCTGATCGCACCAGACTAAGTCATTCCCGCGCTCGCAGATAGGATCTGATAACTCCATTTGTCTGAATTTGTCTTCGACGTGAGAAATCGGCACACAGGGACAGAGCCATTTGTTTTCTTCTACAATCACACGGCAACGGGAATCCGCCGACGCGATGCGTTTCAGAAATCGCCGCATAGACGGGTTTTCGTCCAGACCTCCAGCTGCAGGAGGGGGCGCCGATTCTCCAGTGCAGTCATCCCTATCCTGACCTCATACCGTCATGCACAGGTGTACCAGCTCCTCCCCTGCCGTCCTGCACAGGTGTACCGGCTCCTCCCCTGCCGTCCTGCACAGGTGTAGCGGCTCCTCCCCTGCCGTCCTGAGCAGGTGTACCAGCTCCTCCCCTGCCGTCCTGCACAGGTGTACCGGCTCCTCCCCTGCCGTCCTGCACAGGTGTACCGGCTCCTCCCCTGCCGTCCTGCACAGGTGTACCGGCTCCTCCCCTGCCGTCCTGAGCAGGTGTAGCGGCTCCTCCCCTGCCGTCCTGCGCAGGTGTAGCGGCTCCTCCCCTGCCGTCCTGCGCAGGGTGTAGCGGCTCCTCCCCTGCCGTCCTGCGCAGGTGTAGCGGCTCCTCCCCTGCCGTCCTGCGCAGGTGTAGCGGCTCCTCCCCTGCCGTCCTGCGCAGGTGTAGCGGCTCCTCCCCTGCCGTCCTGCGCAGGTGTAGCGGCTCCTCCCCTGCCGTCCTGCGCAGGTGTAGCGGCTCCTCCCCTGCCGTCCTGCGCAGGTGTAGCGGCTCCTCCCCTGCCGT